>JABFPJ010002154.1:0-21036 GCA_022817425.1 Gryon sp. ZL-2020
GGGTGTTTTTTTTTTTTTTTTTTTTTTTCAATCGCTAAGAGATCAACCTTATAATCACGTGCTACCGCTAATGCGACGGAGAAGTCCAAGAACCCACTATTAGTATCCTCGGTAGAATCTCTCGGCTCTCGCAATTGATTCCGATTACGAGTGCAATCTATATGAGAGGCGTGGTGGAACAAAAAGCCGCCTCTTACTCGATTCTCTCTAATCATCGTCGAAAAGAGGCTACCGCGTGGACCGCTTAATGGGCCGAAAACCTGGAGCTGATTTAAAAAGTCATTCATTATTGAAATCGCGCTACTGAAACAAAGTCATAATAGAAATTTGTCGAGAGAAGAGGAACACAAAAAAAAAAAAAAACAAGTTGTACAAAAAGCTACCGCAAAACGTAACCGACAGCCTGTCAAAATGCGTGTTAAGCAGATCGAGAAGTTCATTTGTCACGACATGAATGGCAGAGTCAATTATTTTGCGATTGAAAAGTATACGACGGGGAAAGTACAGAAAAAAAGGTCTATCTTTCGCAACCTGAAAATTGTTCAACAGCGACTGAGCGAGTGCATTATCGATGAAACACTTTTTGGTCGATTTAACTTCCGTAGTGGAATTGGGCATGCCATGTTTCAGATGTGGCTCTGATGTGGTTGGCCTGATTATACCAGAATTATGGTTGCCTAATTAAGGCCCAGTTGGGGCCAGAATAGTATTACTTTTCTAATTTTTTTGAAAAAAGGTGGCCCTGTAAGGACCCAGGTTGAGAATTCCATATAATGGGATTGCCGACCTGGGCCTGATCAGGACCAAAACTGGTTGCCACGTCATTGTTGACACATGGGTGGCCTTGTTGGGCCCCGACCTGGCAACCATGCTATGCCATAACTTAATTATACAGAGTCCGACATGGTTTCCTAATTTGACTTTTACATATAGGTGGCCCTGTAAGGGCCCAGTTTGGGAATTCCGTATAATGGGATTCCCAACCTGGGTCTGATCAGGATCAAAACTGGTGGCCGCGTCATTGTTGACACATGGGTGGCCTTGTCGGGTCCTGACCTGGAAACCATTCCATAGCCATACTTTGCCTATACAGGGCCTGACATGGTTTCCTAATTTTATTTTTTTCATGAATTTACTCAATTTAGCCTAATTTCAAATTCTACTGGGATTTTATATACATAATGATGTGGTTTCAGTTAATAGTCATGCAATGTATATTAAACCCCGGATATGGAATCATTTTTTTTTTTGGAATAGTTTCAAATAAGTTGTATTAATTAAGATTAATCTTTGTTGAGTAAATTGGTTAATTAATCTTGTCGGTAAGAGATTTCGAAAAGTCAAGTGAGTTGATTATACGAGTTGTTTGTGCTATAGAGGGTAAATGATTTTAATGAACTTGCACTTAGTTTGAATTTATTGAGGTGGAAAATGTTAAGTAAGAGTTTATGAAACATTACTTTTCAATTAGAGAAAGTTATTGCTTTTATGATAGATTAGAAGAAAATGAAATGTATCTCAATTAAAGAAATTGATAAAACAAATATGTTTGATTGACTATTCAGACAAATATGGTAATTACACAAAATTGCAATACTGACTTTAATACAATTCTAAAAAAAAAAAAAAATAATAATCTACGTAACTAAATTTTATTTGCTGAATATTATATTTTCAAACTGATTTTTAATAAAATGGTCATAAAAAAATTGTATACGAAAAAGTAAAGGGAATTTATTTGCATATTATTTTTCATCATTTTTTCCCCAATAAAGATTGATATGTATGTAATATTTTTTATTGCATTGTGTACAAAAATTTCAATTCACTTATTATTTATCAATAAAATTGATATATTTTTCACAGTGTACTCCGTATTTTATTCTATTTTTATCTGTTCATATTGATATTTTTTTTACTTTGTTTTAATTTTTGACGTTTAAACTATTAACGCCCAACACTATGCAATTCAATTTGACATACTATGTAAACTTTATAGTCTGTTACATAAAATAGAAATCGTTTTGTAATATACTTTTATAGTTCATAACTTCTTTTACGAGGTTACTTTAATAATATTAGATGGAACATGTGAGAAAACAAACATTTTTTTAATCAAATGATCTTGCATAACAATTTACGGTCCTTAATTCACATTATCTTTCAATATATATCGTTAAAGTAATACAATTTATCACTTTCACTTCAGTTTCTGCAAAGTAAAAATAACACAAAATTTGCTCGAGTATTTTATATTTTTTTAACCAATAAATCATTTTTATTAATACAAACTAAAAACTCTTCTACTTGATTAAAAGTTATTTTATAAAATTACTAAGTCATTTTTACACTCTAAGGAATATTCCATTAGAGTTAAAATGATATTCCAGCATTTAACGATTTTTATTTCCATATTCTAAAATACCAAAATAGAATCATGTTTTAAAATAATTAATTTTACTTTCGGAAATTTTACTAATTTGAATTAAATTTTAATTAATTTTATAAAAAATAATTTTGTTTTTTTTCTGGAATATTTCATTCCACCTCGATATAAACGATTTCCCATCTTACATTTAGTTGTTGGATTTAAAAAGAATATACAAAATATTTTTTGAATGAGAATTTAATTATATAATATAACATTATTAAAAAAATAGAAAAAAAAATAATCATAATATATGAATTATATAATAAAAAAACCTAATTTTATTAATAAATTGTAATAATAAAAAGTTCACTCTTTCAAAAAGTTAAGATTCCCTTTTTCTAAAAAACTTATTTCTGTTTTTTTTCAATAAGTGAGTTTCCACTTATTCAAACTTAGAGTAACATAACAGTTATTCATTTATTTTAGCAGCATATTTACTAAAAATTGTACTTTAAAATTACACTTTTTAAATGTAATTTAACTCCGTTAGTATTGGACTTTTGATGTGATACTTAGTTGAGCTTCGGTGTATCTGATGTGCGCTTCTTGGGTGGAAACGCAATTATCAATGACGAGTTAGATTAGTCGAGTCAGGAACAGAATGATAAGTGGCAGGGTGAAAGGAGGCCTGGAAAAGTGGCGGAGAGAAAGCAAAAAGGGGTAGAAGAGAATTTCTTTTTAAACTACACGAACGGGCGGTGGATGTGTATGCGTGTACGTGGTTTTGATCGTGTGAGTAGCCGAGCTTGGCGAAGAGAGAAAAGTGGCTAGAGGGTGAACATCTGGGCGGGGCAGGGCGGTCCATCCCTAAACTAGCTCGTAAGAAAAGACAGGGGGTATGTCAAGAGAAAGAGAATTCCACACCCTTCTTGAGCGTCAAGAGGGTAACAAGCTCGAGAGCGAAATCGAAAGTGAGCGCCGGAGAAAGCAAACGACGACGGCGACGTCAACGGGGCGTCGGGGTCGGCCATGTTGATTTCTTTATTATAGCATGGCTGCTGTTGGCAGGTTGATACTAAGTCTATTGCACATCGAACAGCCGATGGTTATCGTCTCGAAAACGTGCCTTATAAATTATTCAAAAACTGCCGGCCCAGGGCGTGCACCTTCGAGATGCACGCTAAATTCAATTTGCTTTCCATTTTTGTAATCCCTCGTTCTTCTCTTTTTTCCTCTTCTTCGTCTTCTTTTATAATTAACCATTATTGAGTCCGGAAGCGCGATCCCGATTATATCTTGAATTGTATGCAATTTTTAGCACATTTATGCTAAATCTTTGCCGTTGATTAAATTATTTTCATTTAAATTCTGTAAAGTTCAAATTTTCTATATGTCTTATATTTATCATTATGCCTTTATACAAATATGAAAAATCATTTTGCATATTTTGTTTTTTATTTGTTTGACTGTAAAAATGTTAAACAAGTTCAAAAGTTAAACATTTTTTATTTTTGAAAGTTATA
Organism: Gryon sp. ZL-2020; assembly: GCA_022817425.1. Lineage (NCBI taxonomy): Eukaryota > Metazoa > Arthropoda > Insecta > Hymenoptera > Scelionidae > Gryon > Gryon sp. ZL-2020. The sequence goes on from JABFPJ010002154.1 coordinate 3,895, forward strand.
TAATATAACCTTAATATATACTAAATATATTTTTTGGATAAAAATATACTTTTGCTTTTTAATATATTCATAATATATTTTTAATATATTTAACAAATTCAGTAATTTTGGCATTACATCGCGAATATATGTTAATATATTTAGAATATTCCCACACGATCGAAAATATATTTTCGAAATATATATAAAATATATTTTCCTGAAAAAAATATATTTGCGGCAAGAAATTATATAAGTGGCATATATTTTCTATATATTTTGTAAAATATATTTGTAAAAATATACATAAAATATATTAAAAATTATATAGAATATATATTTTTTATACGTAAAACGGCAAGAAATTATATATTTCAAATATATTTTGAGAAATATATTTTCGTGCCTGTGGGTCCCAATAGGACATTACATATATTATATGTTAGACGAACATAACTATAGAGAAAAAAATATATTTTGAAATATATCCAGAAATATATGTGAAATACATTAAATATATTTTCGGCAAAAAATTATATATTTACATATATTCAAAAAATATATGTAAAAATGTATATAAAGTAATCTGTAAATATATGCAAAAATACATGGAACATATATTTTACATATAAAATATATTTAACATATATTGTAAGAGGCAAAAAGTTATATATTTGTAAAATTATATTTTTGCCGTACGGATATATCTGTTATATCTACGTAATTTGTATATTATACGTATATATACATATACATTATACTTCTAATTTTGATGTTTTCTTTATTAGTGTACGTTGGCAATATGATGCAGCTATATACTTCTTAATATATTTTTAATATATTAAGAATATACTATGGATATATTACAAGAATATATTAAAATATATTCAGAATATATTAAGAATATATTCACAATAAAAGTTTCGTTTTGCTAAAGCAATTGATTTTTTAACAAATTACAACGAATATAAGTTAACATATTACAACAGCATTAATCTTTGAATACAATTATATATAATTAAGTTTATCTTTAATTGAAACTAAACCTTAAAACTTTAGGGATATTCAAGTTGACTATATTAGCAAAGTTCGCAAGCCGAAACGGAAGTGGTTTGTTTTCCGCTTTGATCAGATTTCGAATGTATTGTCAAGCTGTGCCTGAGATGACATATATATATATTAAACGTACAACGTTAACGTCTGTACGAATAATATTGCCGGCTCATCAGCGTGATATTCCGGTTACAACGAGAAGCAATTTTCTTTCGCACTTGGTGTTCTGATGAGAAAAGACTGCGCAGACAAGATGTCGTTGATGGAGCGATGGGAAAATAAGCGAATTTCCCTGCCAACCCTGATGCTTTATCGTTTACTCTGACGGATTCGGGAAAGAGCCCGACAGGACAAGATAAAGCCAAGGATGCTAAGGAGGAGAATTCGTTTGCTCCTCGCGGAAATATAAAGAACAGGGCTAACGCGGCTTAACCTTTTTACGCTATAAATTTATTACAGCGAGAGTTACCTCGTCGTTTTGCCTCGTCGGCAAATGATATCGCGACGGTAAATTCGTTTGGATGACACGAATGCTTCAACATTCGGGACAAAATGGAAGTACCTCATTTCGTTAGATTAAAATTGTGCGAGCGGGATTGCGCTGCAGAAACAAAGAAAAAACAGCGAAAAGAATTGTCTCTCGTTCTTTTGCATAATGCATTTGTACACTTTGTGTGTATGTGTGTCTATATATGTGTATATATATACACGTAAAATGACGCTCAGATATCGCGTTTTAAATCAACCTTACAAACGAGATTCTCGGCCATCCACTGGCACCGCTTCCTTTGTAATGTATCTTGTCTAGATAGCACAATTTGGTTTGCACAATTAGCGCAGCTTATTAGGGCTTTTTTGTATCGCAGGCATGTAATTGGACTCTAATGGATTTAGCGATTTTTCTTCGACTGAAAATGGTACACAGAAGTGTAAATGTTCTTGAGTTTATTAACTGACTTCGTACATGCGTTCAGTGTAAAAGTGTCGTGATAAAATTATGACGACGATACTCGGAAATCTGAGAAGTTATTTCAGGTTTAAAGTATAGCAATATTTGTAATAATTAAGAAGTACGGTAATGTCTCTGGTCAAGTAAAAAAAAAAAAAAAAAAAAAAAAATTGCAAATTTTTTTTTTTTTGCCATCATTACAGTGCTGATATAAACATAATATATTTATGTACCTCTTCAGGCCCAGTTAAGGCCAGCTAATCGAAAATAAAAGATAATAGTGCCAAAAAATGGCCAAGCTATGGCTATCCATAATGATCAGTTTTTTGCTTGTATGCCAGATTGATATATCGTTATTATATGATAATAGATAACATAATTAAATTTATGATTCAAACATAACACATTTATGTACATCTTCAGGTCCAGTTAAGGCCAACTTCTCATAAATAAAAGACAATTAGTGTAACAAATAGCCAAATTATGATTATCATTAATGGTGAATCTTTTGGTTAAAAAATGATTATAACAGTATATTTATGAGCCTTTTATGGCATAGTCATGGCCAAGTAATTACAAGTACCAGCTAATGAGGCCAAAAAATGGTCAACATATGGCTATTCATAATTTTCAGTTTATTTGTTTGAAAACGATTATCATATGACAATACAGTGTATTTGTTAGGTCTGTTATGGCACAGTTATGGCCAAGTAGTTACCAGCTAATAAGGCCAAAAATAGCCAAAATATGGCTACGAGTAATTTGTAGTTTATTTGAACACAATTATTATATGATAATACAATGTATCTGTCAGGCCTGTTATGGCATAGATATGGCCAAATAGTTGCAACTACCAGCTAACGAGGCCAAAATAAGGCCAAAAAATTATACCGTTATTTCTCGTTGTTATTTTAGTAATTTGAATTAGCATTAAAAAATTGAATTCTTCATTTACGTATGTATTTTTATTTTCACGTATAGATATTTTTCGAATAATATCAACTCTTTTTAACTGAGTTGAAATTGTGCGATAATACGGCGTCTATTATTTTGGTTATTGAACGATATATTCAGTCATCGGAATACAAAATTCAATGAAATGTGATAATGAAATGTTATTTCAATATAGATGTATAGGTTCATTCTGCGATGAACGAATCATCGCGTTTTGACGTTTATTTATTAATATTGTCTTTTTGTTCTGCAACTCCATAAATGAAAATGAATGCGTTGTTTTAACGCTTTTAAAATTGAAAAGTAGAATAAAATTTGTCGAGTAAATTGATTTTAACGTACAACAAATGAAAATAACGATTAAAACAAAAATCAAGAAACACATACAACAGTTCATTCATAAAGATGAAATCCTGTTTTATGTCTTAGATCAACCTAGAATTTGAAATAGAAGTTCCGATGACGTCACTAACCGGAAACAAAAAAATGTGTGTTTTCGTATAGCTTTTTTTGTAATAAATATTCCAGTCGACCTATAACCGGGTATGAATTGGAGTAAAATTCTAAAATATATAATAGCTTATTAAATTGAAAAAAGGAGTATAACCCGTGCACACAAAAGCGTCATATTTCGGATTAGGGTTGAATTAAGGGTATATTCGGAATCTAACATTCATCTGTCTCTTGTAATAGGAGACCTCAATTAAGACAAAGTCAGTAGGTACTAAACTAATGAGTTTTTATTTGTCTATCGTAATAAAATAAAAATAACTATTTTACAATTTTCGAAACAAAAAATCATAATAAATAAAAATTTAATTTGTTCAAAAATAAAATTTTGAACAAAAATGAGTTAACTCAAACGAAAACATTTGAAGAAAAGTAAAATCTTGCTGCAAATGTATTTTTTATTTCTAAGAGTGAATTGTAATCATCTTTTTATATCCAGTTTAGTAAGGTTAGAAGTAGAGGGCTCTTGAGTAAAATAGCATTCTATTGATTTGTCAAATATACTTTGTAGGTACAATGAATCTGCAGAAGAAAAGTGTGACATTGCAATAAAAGACATTTTGAAACTAACATACGGCGATGAACACTTGAATTACAATAGCATGCGAGATATCGCGAGAGAAATCAGTTTTCGTGGACGCATACTTAGGCGTTCAATCGTTCCGCTACGATGATTGCATTATACTGAATTCTCGTTTGGATTTGGATTAACGCCAGTAAAAGGTATACCCCGGTGTTTTACGCAGGAATGAGCACTTTGTCAAAGACGGGTGTATTAGCAGATTTCGTCATTGTTCATAGCGGTTCCTCAAAAGAATCGCGAGTACGCGACAGGGCGAACGTGTCATGACAAATCTCACGCTTCTCCGTCAATCGAGCGCATCGTGCACCACTTTTTCTCTACGCCAAATTTTAATAAGCTTTTAGAAAACCAGTGATGCTACACTTGATCGGGATTATCGCCATTAACCCCTTTTTTGAAAGACTAGTGTTATATATATTTCTTTTTTTTACAAACAAACCTGGCGTTTAAGCTCGGATTTTCGAGACCACCCACGATATTTTATATAAATAAAAACCGACAAATTTGATATTTACAAAGAATAAATTATAGTAATAGATTATAATTGTATGTAAACTTAATATTTTTTAAAGAAAAATTAATGAATCCCTAAATGAATCCTTAATTACAAAGGTCATATATTGTCCATATATAATTTTTAATTTTTAATGATCATATATACAATATATTATTTTTATCAAATCATATATTGTTCATATATATACATATATGTTCGTTGATAATATATTGACAATGTATGGTAATATATATTGACCATATATATTTGCATATTTTCTATATATGGACCATATATTGACAGTGTGTTACCACTTTACAAAACTAATTCATATATGGTCAATATATGATTAATATATGGGCCGTATATGATTTCTTCGATAATATATTGTTAATATATATTTATGTATGAACATATATGATCCTTTTTACTAGGGAATCATAATATATATTTGCAAATTTTCCATATATGGACCATATATTGACACTTTACAAAAGTAATCCATATATGATCAATATGTGGTTAATATATGGATAGTATATGATTTCTTCAATAATATATTATTAATATATATTTATGTACTTATGTATGGACATATATGATCCTTTTTACTAGGGAATCCCTAACGGAAGAAAATATATTTCGAAATATATGCAAAAATATATGTGAATATGTGCACATATATTTTCGGCAAAAAGTTATATATTTTGACATATATTTTGACTTATATTTTTTCCGTACGGGATTATAATATATAATATTATATATGAACAATATATTGACAATGTATGGTAATATATTGACCATATATATGTGCAGGTTTTCCATATATGGAACATACATTGAAACTTTACAAAAGTAATCCATTTATGATCAATATGTGGTTAATATATGGATCGTATATAATTTCTTCAATAATATATTATTAATATATATATATTTATGTACTTATGTATGGACACATATGATCCTTTTTACTAGAGAATTATAATATATAATATTATAAAAGTGATTAAAATATTGCAAATTTGATTCTTCAAATATTATTATTGAACAAAATATGCATTTACACAATTTAAATTGATATTGCTTCACGTAAATTGTTTTTCAAATGAGTTTTATTTATATAGCTATTCAATTATTTTTTTAATAAATCATATAATTGATTTGAAGCCATTTTTTTAATTCAAAATTGAAAAATGAATAGTTTCATTTAAACGTTGAGTTTATTGATAAAATATTATTTTCTATAAAGCATCGTGAAATAATGTAGTTTTGAAATGTATAAGCATCGAAGGTATAAGTGAAATATTTTAGAATCAATTTCCAATCAAGTCAGTGTTATGTTTATAATGGCGTTACACTTGAGTTCTATCAAGTCATTAAGATAAAGAAACATATCGCGAGCCGATTACCGATTCATTCACGTATATACACTGGGGTGTTTTTCCGAAGGGATTTGGATTCTCGATTCCAGGACTGCGGCTCGTGGTATGCGCAGAGAAGGGACATGTTTGGAGAGGGTTGGAGTCTATTATTCGCTACGCTTTTTATACCCACCCCTGTCAAACTGTCGACTAAATTCAATCCCGCGCAGTCGTTCTCAATCGATTTTCATGCAGTCTGATTAGTTATGCCAGAAGCTGACTTACTTTTCAAATTCTATGCCACATCTCTCACAAAAGCCCATCACATTTTTAAATTTTACAGACACAAATGTAATTCAATCAAAAAACCAAATCAAAAATGTTCTATTTTCTATAAAAAAAAAAAAACATTTTTTCCCGCTTTTGAAATCAGTTAAACTTTTAAATCTGCTAAAACTGTCGAGTTTCATATTTCAACGAGATCATTTATGAGACGAGTTTTAGATGAGGATGGACGTTTGAGAACCATCGGCAGTCGGGTCCAATAAAGCCACCCTTGTCGTTGCGTGTAATCACCCTTAAACACTCCAACGCCCGGACCTGACCCCGTAGTTCTGCAATACAATACTAATGTGCTACAAATAACGTCTCAAACAGGAAGCGATTTCACTTTTACAATGTGACCAGGCAGACTCGTCTTGACGGCATCCGTTTGTTCGTTAGAATAACATTTTGCTCTCTTCAACGTGTTGTTTCGTACGATTCTATTATTCTCATTGTGTAATCCACGTATACAATGTACACGTGTACTTGATTACATGAAACGACATTTAATGTTTCTCTTGTGGATCAGCCGCAGTATTTTGTGTTTCGCTAAATGTGATACGTGGGAATGGAATCAGCGTTGTCTTCATGAAATACAAAACATTGGCTGTAATGACTATGTCGGCATTTTTTGGAGAATTTCCTGGTAGAAATTGAAATAGGGTGGAATTGTGGGTCTAACATGGAAACAACACTATCCATGGTCATAGCAGGGTGCCCTACCTTGGCCATCTTTGGCTCTTACAGGGTCGTTATTTTTTAAACAAATTAAAAAATGTTTTGCGTAATCCTATTTTGGCACCAATCTGGCCCTAATTAGGCAACCATGAATCTGGTCTTAATCAGGCAAACCATATTAGGGCCACATCTAAAATATGGCATGCCTGATTTCAATTTTAATACTGAAGTTAAATCGACCAAAAAGTGCTCGTGTGTGTTGCGTAATTCTATTGTGGTCCTAATTGGGCCCTAATTAGGCAACCATGAATCTGGTTTTAATCAAGCAAACCATATCAGGGCTACATCTAAAATATGGCACGCCTGATTTCAATTCTACTAGGGATATAACTTCAGTTATGTATGGTCAAGGTGTGGCTATGGCATGGTTACCCGGTTGGGGCCTGACGAGGCCACCTATGACCAACTAGTTTTGTTCCAGATCAGGCCCAGGTCGGGAATCCCATCATATGGAATTCCCAACCTTGGACATATCAACACTCGGCGTTATATCCATGGTCATTTACTAGATTTGCTAGTTAGGGTGCCCTACCTCGGCCATCCTTGGCCCTTACAGGGCAGCCATTTTTTGAAAAAAATAGAAAATGTCCCGCATAATTAATATAACAATAATAATAATAAATAAATTAATTATTGAAAAAATATGTTGGGTAATCTTATTCTGGCTCCAATCAGGCCCTAATTAGGCAACCATGATTCTGGTTTTAATGATATCCAGTTGTTTCCAAACACAACTTTCTTTTTCTTCATTTACAGGAAGAAAGGGTGGGTCTCGTGTCATGCGTTAACCCACAAGTAATTCAGCAAATTAGCCTTATGGCCTCTCCGTATTTTGACACTGCCTAACTATTGTCTTGGCGCGGTTTTTTTTTTATTCATTATCCTCTCCCAATTTTTGCGGTCTGAATGCACTCATTGTGCAACAGAAAAGTTGGGACGGATTCGTTTGAATATGTCAGTACGCGGTCCTCACTTGTCATAGGTCATAGAGTAATGAATAATGAAATAGGGCAGGCATTTTTGATTCTAGTCCAACGATTCTTTGTCTTTCGTAGATTTTTCGATGGACGCATAAAAGTCATTCGAACAATTTAAAAATGATTTAAAAATATATATGGCATGGGTGGTTTCTTTCGTATGCACATTTCGAGAAATTAATTAATTCATTACAAGTCATTTAAATGATGATTAAATATTGCTAGTTCAATGGAAAGATTGGTCAAATCATAAAAGTATGAGAAAACACAATAAAAAGGTTTATTAATGAAATAAGTGATATTTAATATCCTTTATAGACAGCTGAATTCTGCAGATTAGGGTTATTTTGATAGTTAATTTCCGCTAGTAATTGTCTTCTGCGACAAATTCATCAAATGATCATTTCTCAACTGATGGGCAAAAACCATAGAGTTGATTGCATTATGCGACTAAGTCTGTTGTGATGTTACATGTGAGAGGAGTTGTAGGATGTATAGATCAATTTCCTGATTGTATTCCTGAAATTATGGAGAAGTGTAATGCGCTTCGGACGGTACTTTTCCAATTACATCGCTGAGTTGTAATTATCGTTACATGCAACGAACGCTGTAACTACGCTATTTAATTCAAAGTTATACGAAAACGATCTATAAATAATTGAATGAACGATTATTGAACAGCAATCCCACATGACATATAAAGTATATCCAAAATATGTAGAGAAGATATATTTTTGAATATATACTATATATATACAGGCTAATTAAGAGTCTAATAAACATTATTGTTACTTCTAATAAAAATTACTATACCATTTATGATTCTAAAGACAACTCGACATCTATGTAGAAAATTTATATATTTTAATTAAACAATATTAAATGGTATAGTAAAAATTTTTATATGGTAGATTAATGTTTATGATGTGATTTAAAAAATGCTATAATGTAGCATAATTAATTTTACTATAGCATATTATATATTTATATTATTTTATGATATTTTGTTACATTAATGTTGACATGTTCTCAGATTCATAAAAGGTTTTTATATAGAAAAGATATATATTCGCATATATCTAAGATATATATTTGTATATATCTACAATATGTATACATATTTCCAATATTTGTTAACAAAATATTTAAATTGAAAAATTATTTGTAATTGTATTTTTTCATGGAAATATTATTAATTACATTTATTATTATTTATTGCAATTAATTTAGGTTATTTTGTTTTTGATAAAAATCTCTTAATATTTCTGATTTTATTTGAAAGAGTTGAAAATATATTTGAGATATATATTTTGTATATATATTTCATCTGTATTTTATTACTCAATTTAAAAATTTGAATTCATTGAGCATATATGACTATATATATTTATGTTTACATATTTTATATATATCTTTTAAAAATATATATTATAATGTATATTTTACGTGTATATAAAATATATGGAAATGAAATATATATTCTAAGGATATATAACCATATATTTATATATTTTAATTATGTTTTAATATATATAAATATATTGTGATATATATTTTACATATATATAAAATATATGGACAATATATATATTTAGAGGATATATAATCACATATCTAAGTTTATATATTTTATATAATTTTCTATATGTAATAAATATATCTTTAATTAAAATCTCATTTAACTTTCAATGATACATAACCTAGTATATATTTTAAATGAATATAAAATGTAGCATATATATCCTGGATACATGTTTGGATATATATTTAATCGTGTGAAAATGTATAAAAAATGTTGTATAAAATTTGTTGATATAGATTTTTTAAATTAATAAAAATATAATTTCTTTCAACACATAATTAAAACATTATATTTTATAACTATTATTTTTGATTTGAATAAAACAAAATGTGTCGATAATAAACTTGATATTACGATGATTATTGTGTCGAAATTATTTCGACATATAATGGTGCATTAACACTTTTACAAACTAGTAATAAGTCATATGTAAAGCAGCGATATTTGCTCTCGATGAAAATGCTACGACGTGTAACAGCTCTAATAACTCGTAATAAAGCTCGGCGGAGTCATATTAGCGTCAGGAGCACGCGTAGGCGCACAAAGGGCGCAGATCCGCCCTCGACAAACACTGTGACTTTTGATGATTATTAACTTCGCAGGGCCGACAACGACGCAAACCAGGAGGTAATCCGCAGCCCCGAAGGCTCACTTCGTCCTTGTCTTTGGTGTTTTCCATCCTCGTTGCACTTGCCTTTCGTCGACTCGACGGTCCCAGCGATGTCCTGGGAACCAAATTAATAGTCGGTTCTGTAGGATATATCTCGAGCTTGGTGTTTTTCTGCGTTGATGGGGTGGGCAGTAACCATTGCTTTTGACATCGCTCGGCTATTCGTCTAACGACACAGCCGTAGACGCTGCAACATTCTGTCCCAAGAGACTTGTCTCGCATCATTATTATCCGACCTTTTCTTCTTTTTTTCTTCTCCCGCGTTCATTTCGTGTTGTTTATTTTGTCGCTATAATTGCGAGTAGAAATGTTGTTTAACGATCAGCTGTTAATTGAGTCATTCGCGTTTATTATGCATTGCAAAGCACTGAATCGCTGTATTATGTCAAGGGAAGTAATTACATGGTTAATATGTATAAATAAAGTGAAGTTGACTGTACATTTAAGTCATTCTTTTCGTTTTAGATTTAAGATAAGGTGTATTTGAATTTGTACTTTTTCTCGAGGTATAATTTTGCAGATAAAAAATAATAGCTCGCGCAAAGTGTATTTCTCGAACGTTTCGGGAACTTGCATTTTGCAATAAATGTAGTTTCATTGTATGTGTTATTTACAGGGTGCAGTTACTATGTGAGACGGTATCATTTTTATATTGTTGAAGCGTTAAATCTTGTTTTACGCTTTTATAAAAAAAATCCAGATGCACTCGAGGAATTATCCTATTAGAATTATAATATTACTTTAATTATTTCTAATTTGACGATGCCTGTCTGCCATAATTTCATTGACAGAGATAAACACATTGTACAATGACAGTTATATAGAATTAAAACGAAACAGTTTTACGAGAAAATAATTTCGTTTTATAGTTAATCGATATAAACGATTTCCTTTCTAACATTTAATTGAAAGTATATTAATTCGGAATCCGTTTTGAAGTAAAAGGAATCGCATTAAATCAAAAGTATTTTACTTAGAGTGTATCCCCTACGGATGAAGATCTGTCCCAAAATTAGATGAACTGGATATTACACTTATTCCCTTTTTTATATATATTAGATATATATAACTGCCAACATTTTGTCTATATTTTCAAGCTCAAATACTCTAATATACATCTTTGATATGCACAGTAAGAAATATCTAGATTTTAGTTTTAAGGTGAACAAATTTAGGAGTATCTTTTTTGGTTGGCTCTTTCTCCACAATTTGGTGTCAAATTCACATTTTTCAGACAATAATCCGAGCTGTTACACGAAATCGTGTTAGTAGAATTTTGAATTTTGAACATTGAACTTTGAATTTTGAATATTGGACCTATGTGAGATTTTACCTATAAATTTCCTAGTTAAGTATTCCCAATATGGGTCTAACGAGGACTTCCTAGTATGGCATATTTGATGAAATCCAATGTTGGCCTAAATAAGCCTCAGTAGGCACACCTGGGTTTAGTCAAAATTTATGTAAAATATTTGTTCAAAAATGCATTATCGAGAATTGAGACTTCTAATGAAATGTTTTGTAAACATCAACTGAAGTCTATTATAGTATATATATGAGACTGATATGACTTCCCTATAAAACCCTATACATGGAGTGTGTTGGTACGTGTTTCATACCCGTATTGGGTCTGAATATGGCCCTGGTTAGGCCCTATATTGGCCCAACTCTCCACCCTTGCAATGAATTATACAACATTGGGTCTACATTGGCCCAGTCCAGGCTAACCCGTAACGAGGTCAACCCGGACTTTACCTATCCAGGGTCTGATTCTTAACTGGGCAAACCTTTGTTAATACCCATTTTATATCCTGTATATATATTCGAATACATTTTCCTGCTCCATAAGGGACAGAAAAAAGTTGTCTATCTGGAAATATCTCGATTAAACGCACAGTCTAGCATTATCGGGGAAACACAACCCGGTAATGACGAGTGGCGGGAGCGGTTTTCCCACGAAGGTAAGAGGGAAGCTTGACGATAATGTTTAATATGCGCTCTTATTACACGTGGACGTACGTCTCTACGTTATATAGGAAATCGCAGGGCGCTCGTTTTAATAGTGCGTATAATATCGCGCAAGCTTTGTCGGCGGCGTCGCTGTACGAGGGCAGCAATTAACAATTAGCTGGCGGTCCTTGTAATCGAATTACGGGGCCCATTGTCGGGCTCAGGTACAAACGTATTCAGTTCCTGCGCGGCTCCACCTTCCCGTTCCTTTCACTTTGCGTCTTTTTACATTTTTCGCTTGCGTCCTTCGCCGCCTTCTTCAATCGATCGTCCTCTTCTTCCTTCGCTCTGAGATCAAATTTCGAGCTTTGCTGCAGTTGCGCGCTGATATCTTCGCAAGATGCAAAATGCTAGAAGATCCTTTACAAAGGTCCCGGTCACCGCCAGGGCCCCGGTGTCGTTGGATCAATGTCATTCGTTGAAATTATATACGTTTTCAAAGTTTTGCTGCGATTCATCCACTACGTTTGCTACTGCTGCAAATGCTCCAATCGTTTGGGATTAGTAACACTAAACTTCTCAAAGATCTGTTCTATCGATACCACGGGGAAGAGATGGAAGGACGCTAACACAAATATTGCGTAAGACGGTTGGCTGTCAGTTGTTTGCTCGACCATTGTGTAATGGGGACAAATTTGAGAAAAGTTAGACATTTCGTGTATAGAATTAGGGAAACAACTCAACATTGTGCAGTTCACAAACCAAACTCGAAAACAGACCTGACAAACAACGGCATTTAACTGTTACAAAATGGACAGTAGTTGGAATGATTGTGCACTTTTTATTCTATAGTTTTCTGAAATAGTTTTTTTTTAATATATCATATCAAAATATAACACTTTTTGCACAAAAGAAAACGTTTTAGAGCATACAAAAATTATCATAATTTTTTTAATATCTGTTTAACTTTTGTTGTTTAATTTGGAAAAAAAAGAAAAAGACATTTTTGAGATATACAATTTTGGTCAAAAACATTTTCCAAAAAAAAAAAAAATTAAAAAAAATAAATAAAAATTACATTTTGCAATTTAAATATTAAAAATCAAATTTAAAAAATATTTTTTACCATAATTTGCATCTTCGTCGACAATTTTTTTGCATATAAAATTAGTAGTCTTCACTGTAGATATTAATTTTTCGGTCAAATAAAACATAACCAAAATTGTTGAAATCTTAAGATAAGAGTATTTTTTTAAGAATAAACATTACATTATGTAAGTAACATCAAATAATCTAATGTTTCATCTCGCTAATTATCCAATTATCATTCAACGGCCGATTACTTGAACCTTTTATCACAAACAGCTCGGAACAAGACCGACTGACAAGTCAGCATGTGTGAGTCAAGGGTTAATAACATGATGTATTTGGAAATGCGCGAAAAGACGCATCCACCCCGTCCGTCGGCGCGGAGCTTCGGCATCGCCCTTGGTGTTTAACAGCTAATCTTCCAAATGAAGTGTTTTTGTGTTTGAGCACAACACTTCATCTCAATAGAGAGCAAAACCACCCTCAGCAAAGGGTTGCCGACATGATTGATGCTCAGAGACGCGATACAGAATGTGAGAGAGAGAAAGATATATCTATAAACGAAGGGCTTTGAGCCCTTTTTACTTGAACGCTAACCGGAGTACTTAATTGAGCTGCAGACCTCAGAACAGATGGACGAACAGCCAATATTCCGGGGTCTCTTGTCATTTCTTTCTCCTTTTTTTGTACCCATTTCGTAAATGGTGTTCCATTTATTAGATAATTAAATTGCGCAATTGGTACCTGAATTGACAAAATTGAAATGCTATAATGTGTATTTGGCCAAATGGTATATATTCGTATAATTCGATTTCTGCAGCAAACTTGTAATTACGATTTTTGTCAAAGCCAGAGCACGAGGATAAGATTATTCGATTACGCGATTTTCCATTAAATTTACCGGCAGATAGGAAGCCACTGCGTCTTATGGGTATCCTTCGTCCAATGTTCGACCGGCGTCGCGAAACGTACGAAAGGACATGGACTGGTCCGTAATGGAGTTTCCAAATATTCGAGGAGCCCTCGCTCAATTTCGAACAATTTGCATTTAGGGTGAAGTGCAATTAATAGAAGCGGGATGTTGTCCCGCACCATTCCACGCCTATTAACACTATATATTAAGCGTAGTTTAGCATATCGCCGATGATGGAGGGGAGGGGGAGGGGTAAAGAGAAAAGAGGGGAGGGACGGGAGAGGGGAAGAAAAGCATGGTACGTGCGAGAGGGGTGGTGGGGGGAGGGCAAAGGTTGGCAATATTGAGTTACGCGACAGTAATTATAATACCTACTTGTTAGACGACGCTACAAGAGTTAGCACCCTGTGTATAGTTGTAAGTATACATTCATGTAGGCAACTCGCGGTTTGGTAGAAGACGGCGTTCCTTAACTATTAACCCGTGTTACACGACGAGGGGTTGAAATCTTCAAAATTAAGTCAGTACACTTCACTCAACTGTATTATACTTTAGTAAATTGAATGCAATGACTCATTTATTTTGTATGGAGACCGTAATTGAAGACTTTGAAAAAGTATCGGCAAATTTGAATTGTACGGTGTTAAGTGGGATTATTCTATGGGGATTTAATTATAGGAATAAACATTTCTTATGATTAAGGTGGTTTTTCAGGTTAGGTTTGTTTACAAAAGCGGCTTTTAGAAATAAAAAAAATTTTACACATTTTTGAATCGTGAAATTCATGTATGTCATGTATGTCATTGACTATTTATGTATGTCAAAGAATAGTTTGAATCAATTTTATAACTCAAAAATATATTATTTGTTTATTTAGGGAAGAACTCCTTTGTTTTTGTAAACAAACTTAGCCTGTGATATCACCTTAATCTCATGTAAATATTATTATTATTTAGTTTTTTTAGTAAACAAGTAAATAAATAAAGAAGGAATCAAAATAAAAATAAGTTGCGAATATATTGTTAATATATTCTAAATATATCTCTTTTATAAAAATATATTCTTGATATATTTAAATTTTATCTTTTGACATTACATCGTGAATATATTGTCAATGTGTTTAGGATATGTTGTCAATATGTTGCAACTTTATGTTTTCAATATATTCCTAAATTCAAAATATATTAAAAATATATTAAGAACATATTGAAAATATATGAAGAATATATTAAAAATATATTGGCAATATGTTTTTGTTTTCGCTAGAGTAGCGCCACCATCATTAAAACCCTTTTTTAAACACATTTTTTTTGAAGACAAAAAAATGTTTGCATACAATTTTATGTATATTTCTGTAATAATTTTAAAATATAATTTCAAATTCTCTGATACAAAAGGCTTATTCATCAATTCAAATAAAAAATCAAACTCTGAGCTTGCTTTTGATCTACTCGAACTAATAAATAATGAATAATAAAGTGGCAAAATTATGTACTTCGTAAAATTGATTTCATGGTAATAAATTTTTAAGATCCGTTTATCTCTGCTTTTTTTTATTTCACACCCTTACTGTGAATGTTAAGCGCGTTCCACAGCTTACATAAAAATGTCTCTAATTTCATACAACAGCAGTATCGCGCAACTCGGGAGTATATCATTTTGCGTTATCTGCTCGATGATCACGACAATTTTCGCGAATTGCACTTAGTGCGAGTTTTTTTTTTTCTTCTTTGCACCCCGTAAGAACATGTCACGCGAGCAAAGGCCACCGATGTCTGGCATCAAGTTTGTCACGAGATGCGGGGACTTTTCGCGAGAGGGTCGTTTTTCTTGTGGGTGTGATGTTTTCAGGCGGAAAATAAGATAATGGCCACGCCAGGGCGCGAACAACGCCTTGCTCGCCCCTCTTAAGAATAACGGCAAAGACCGTGAGATCCTTGCCACCTGCTTGTATTAAACCTGACAGCACATAAACAAAAAAATGTACGTTAAAATGAGAAGAAATTGAACTTGAACGATGGAGTAAAAATTTGCCACTTACTTTGAGTTAAATGAAAAATAGTTTTCATGTGATAATAAAATATAAATAATACTCCAAATTATAATTTAAAATCTTACTGTTTCACAAAAAATGATATACAATCAAACTAATTTTTCTGTAATTTTTTTCTTTAACTATTTTATTTAATACTTTCAGTATCAATGTACTTATATCACAATGTACATATAGTTATAATTATAAACAATTTTGTAATACTTTATAGCTTTTTAGAAATATACATTTATTTTATAATTAAAAATTATTTGTTCTCAAATTAATTAAAAAATATTTAAAAATGATCGATTTGATTAATTTCATAATGTAATACTGATGTAACTCCCGCTTTTATTTTGAATGTGATCAAACTAATGGCCGCTAGGTGGCGTGGCGTTTTCTCGAAAGTCGTACTAATGTTCGTGAGTAGTATATAAGGACCAAGAACTTACTTATTGTATGCGCGTATTCATGTAAATGTTTGCGATTATAATATTTGTGTACTATGTATGTATATAATCAAATTACTCATAAATAATACTATTACAGCATTACGGTTTCACTAAAAATGTAAAATAAATACATAAGTATTTTATAACAAAAATTGTCAAGTGCAATACTACATGGCATTTTCACTAATATAAAACAGCAAAATAAAATAGTAAAATAAAGTAGTAAAATAAAGTAGCAAAAATAATAGCAAAATAAAATAGCAAAAATAATAGCAATATAAAATAACAAAAATAATAGCAATATAAAATAGCAAAAATAAAATAGCAAAATAAAGTAGTAAAATAAAATAGCAAAAATAATAGTAAATTAAAATAGCAAAAATAATAGCAAAAGTAAAATAGCAAAATAAAATAGCAAAAATAATAGCAAAATAAAATAGCAAAATAAAATAGCAAAATAAAATAGCAAAATAAAATAGCAAAAATAATAGCAAAATAAAATAGCAAAAAAATAGCATAGC
>JABFPJ010002155.1:0-21020 GCA_022817425.1 Gryon sp. ZL-2020
TTTCATACAAAATTAGTTGTATGCCTAACCTGTGTGTATATGGTTTATATTTATTAATTTGCATATTCATTTTATACTTTATGAAATGTGTAATACTAAGAATAGCAGTTCGATACTAATGTACTTAACTGCATTACATGATATCACTAACTCAATATAATAAAACTTCTGCTTTTACTCTGAAATCTATTATGTGCATTGTTATAATTCAAAAAACTTTTTGATAATTATTATATAATTATTATTGTAAATTTTAAGTTCTGATGAGGAAATAAAATTATTTCGAAACGTTAATATACAAGAATTTTATTTGGGATATGAAATTAACATATAAGTGTGTTTAAATTTTACTTAATACATTAAAGGCATTATTTTTTCGAAACGAACTCGGCGCTTCGTCTCCAACAATCACGGACAACGTTGTACGGGGATAGGTCCCTTAACATTCCACGGTTTCAATTGACAGTGCATGATTGAAGTCCTCCAATAAGGTTCACGGTTCAAAATTTATATCAACTGTCCAAGGTTTCTGCCAACGGTCTATAGTATCAGTCTACGGTTACGCTTCACAGTCTAGGGTTCAGGTTTACAGTCCACGGGTATGAATTATGTTTTATGTCTAGTAATGTTATTATGTTCCCTATTTTAAGCATTTATTTACAGTTTTATTTAAAACAATTTCATCATACAATTTTACTTATTTTATACATGTAATTTCTTGTTGAATTTGAATTAATTCTAGTTCAAATTTTGTTTGAATAAAGTGAAGACATCATTTATTTGGATCAAACACTATTCGGGCAGGGTTCATGATTATCATAAGGTTCATGATTAAGAAATATATTATTCTAGTCCACTGTTATGGATCACAAAAATATTTCATAATTTATGTCTAAAGTAAAATTGCAAAATAAACGTATACCTTATTTCGACTATTGTAACTTCTAAATTAGAAAATTACTATGTAAATTCCAAAACATAAAACAAAAATCTTAGATTTCACTATGTTGCATAGTAATTATAATACTTAATATATAATTGGAAATACAATTACAAAAAAGAAATGAAACTACAAACATTAACAATCAAAATTAGCAGAACAAACTAAACTAAATTTTTCTGATTAAGTATTTGCGCGTAAACAAAAATATCGAAAAAAATTCTGTTACTTAACAAAATTAACTAAAATAATTTAATTGTAATGCTCTCATATTAATTTTAATTAATTTAACCATAATCATTAATTGATAACTGTTGATTGAAATTCGAAACATAAGAATTAAATCTTGTAACTAGAGCAACGAAACTTGAGGTTGAAAACCTTTTCAAGCTTGTTAATAATATTTTGGCGGAGACTGTTCTTCCAGATACTGCATATCTGATCGATAAAATGTTTAATCCAGATAACGGATCGAAACTTCATTTAACTTGTCCAAAGTGCGATTACTATGCTGGTGAATTAAATTGTAACCGTCTAAGTAAACGAGGAAATCCATCGTTAGAATGTCAGCAATGCCATTGTATTATAGAGGCAAAAGAACTAACTGATGCACAATTCTTTATATGTTCAATTTAAAAGGCGATCTAATACGACTGATCGAAAAAAACAATTTGTATTACAATAATTTGATGAACTCAGAAAGTAATGATAATAATATCAAAGATACTTATGATGGTCGGAAATACAAACAGTTTTAAGAGTCACTTTTTAAAGTCACAGAAATGAACGTCAAAATTATGCGACGTGCATATTTAACTCTGATGGCTCGCCATTTCTTAACCCTTACAGGACGGGCTGCCAGTATACTGGCTTTCAACAAAAAACGATGATAGCAAAGCAAAAATACTGAACTTTACATTGTTTCCTATGTTTTTAGCATCGCTGTCAATATGGTTTCCTATGTTTTTAGCAACTGTCATTATCGCTGTCAATATTTAAAAAATCATCTTTTTTGAAGAAATCAAAGTTTGTATATAGGTTTTTGGGGTAGCTGAGTATGACCCTATACGAGAACCTATATACGAACTTTGATTTCTTCAAAAGAGTTGATTTTTTTATTATTGACAGCGATAATGACAGTTGGCAACTGTCAAAACCGTTTTTTACACAAAATTTGGATTCAGCGATCCAAAAAACCTTATAGAACAAGATATCGGGTAAAAATCTTTCAAAATAATCAAGAAATTAATAGATTAAAGTTCACAAGTCTGTTATGGACGGGAAGCCAGTATACTGGCTCGGGAGGGGAGAGAAATTTTTCATCGCTCACCCCTTTGATGAATACTAAAAAGTTCTAACATGTAAAATGAAAAAGTTCATAAAAAAACACCCCGTCCTCAAAAGGTTAAAAGTTCAACTACTTCAATATATGGCCGATACAGCTTCTCGTTAATGAGATACCTTTACAAGAGCGTATGAACAATGTGTTAGTATGCGGCTTATGATTTGGTAAAGGCCTTCTGCCTTTGTTGCGGCGCGGATTCCATAGCTCGTGCGCCGATGCAGGGACTCATCCAGTTCAACGGTTATTATGGATGTAACTGGTGTTTACATCCCGGTGTTAAATATGACGAATACAAATCTATTTTACATTCTACGTTACAAAATGAAGTTCAATTAAGAAATCATCATCAAGTTGTAATCGATATTGAGGATATAGTTAATTTCTCCAAAACTGCAGAACACTTACGACCAAAAAATAAAAAAAATCGTAATCGACGGGTTTTTAGTTGATTAAATGCATAATATTGCATTAGGTGTTAGTCGACAATTTGGACGTTACTGGTTTGATTCAAGAAATAAAGATTATTCTGTTACTAAAGAATAATTAAGTCAACTTGATAATATACTGATCAAACTAACACCGCATGCGCAAGTAGGAAGAATGACTCGATCCATTAAAGATCGCAAGTCTTGGAAAGCTAGAGAATGGGAGAACTGGTGTTTGTTTTATAGTTTGCCGATTATGTCTAGTGTATTAGCAGAAAAATAAATTAAACACTGGAGTTTATTAGTGGAAGCTCTGCATATTTTACTCCGTGAAAGTATATCGCGCGACGATCTCAGCCGTAGTCATGAGATGTTACGAGAATTCGTCTTTGATTGTGCTGTATTGTATACGGAAGGAAGTATGACTTTTAATGTGCATCAATTGTTACATTTGCCAGATTCAGTATATAATTGGGATCCATTATGGGTCCATAATGGCTATCCTTTTGAATCAGGTAATGATAATATATTAAAAATCTTACATGCGGCAAATGGAATAGCACAACAAATACAACGATTTTTATCATTAGAAAAATGTTTGCAGTATGTCTTAGAAAATATTTCAAGTGGAAAAGAAAACTGCTCATTATTTGTTTTAAAATATTTAAATAAATTGGATAGTCGCGCAAAAAATACAAACCGAAGTGAAATTTGCAGATATGCAGGCAAAGTTTCATTCCCCAGTGATAATGTAATCATTCAGTGCGGATTATCTAGGGATAATACTTTTGCATATAAGCGTATTATTTTTAACAAATAATTATTTACGAGTAGTACAAAAGTGAACAAACGTTCAGTTTTGTACTACTGTGAAAAATTGTTTTGCTTTGTTAAAAAATGGCAAGTATGTTCAATTTGATCATTTTCTTTATGACACTGTGCAACAGAAAGAATTATCGCTTGTACGACAGGTAGAAATTGAAGAAACGTTCAATAATAACATTAAAAAGATTGTTGAGATATCAAATAACGTTATTGCGATCGAAACAAAAAATATTGCTTATCCAAGTATCAACATTAATGTATTAGATAAGCAATATAAAGCTGCGGTACCAAACAATTATCATATTCGATAAATTGCCGCCGTGTTTTTTTAAACGCGTTTTTTTTTGTTTCAATGCGCGAGTGGTTCAACTAGATTTTGCTTTAAAAAATTACATCTGATCTTCTTATTAGCAATATTTCTTATAATTTTCTTTTCTACTTCTTTCTTATAATACATTTCTCATTCTTAATAATAAATATTAAAAATTGTTGTTAGTCGGTAAATACAAAAATGTTAGACATTTTGATTGTTATTTTATTCTTTAAATTTTTAATAGCAAGATATTGTTACAATATTGAATAAATACCGATTATGTTTCTGATTCACATTTTTTTTCTTAAATTAAAAAAATATATTCCTTATTTTAACTAAAAATATTTTAGATATACTTATTTAAAAACTTAATAATAATTCATATTCAAAGTATTTCTCTATATTGATTTGTAAATAAATAAAACTTTACTTAACTTTAATTTTGTCCGAAGTTATTTTGTCCAAAAGTTATTTTGTCCGAAGTTATTTTGTCCAAAAGTTATTTTGTTCGAAGTTATTTTGTCCACAAGTTATTTGTCCGAAGTTATTTTGTCCAAAAGTTATATTGTCCGAAGTTATTTTGTCCAAAAGTTATTTTGTCCGAAGTTATTTTGTCCACAAGTTATTTGTCCGAAGTTATTTTGTCCAAACGTTATTTTGTCCGAAGTTATTTTGTCCACAAGTTATTTGTCCGAAGTTATTTTGTCCAAAAGTTATTTTGTCCGAAGTTATTTTGTCCATATTATTTTGTCCAAGTTATTTTGTGTAGGGATCCAATTGAGGCCACCTTTGTAGACATAGCAGATAATAAGGCCAAAAAATGGCCAAATCATGGCCGTGAATGAATGATCAGTATTTTGCTTGTATTTCAAACTGATATATCATTGTTATATAATAATGCGTTACATAATTACGGTTTTGATTAGTACGGTTGGCCAGATAAGGCCAACGTTTTATAAATGATAGACAATAATGCCAACAAATGGCCAAATTATAATTATCATTAATGATTCATCTTCTGATGGTGTTATGATGATCTGGTGTTAAATTGAAGAAGCAACTATGTCGGTAAAGAAAAATGACCATAAACAAGTATCTAGTCTTTCGTCTAACTGTTTATGTCTACATGGTTTAGTATATGATATCACAAAGTTGGGAAAACAAACATTTTTCCAAATTCGAAATAAGGATAGGCTATATTGAAGAATATTATATATTCATCGTTTCAAATATATAGAATATGAAATAGTTGGGAAATTAAACATTTACGAAACTTAAAATTGGAGACATTTATTATTTCTGAAAATCTGACATTGGGAAAAGAAGCCTTTCTAAAAATGTAAAGTTGAAAAGTTCAACATTGTTGAAAATCAAATTTTGCAAAATGCATCATTTTTGAAAATGTAAAGTTGTTAAATTTTATATTTTTTGAAAATGTAAAATCAGGAAATTTAACATATTTGAAAAACGAAAGATGAAAAATGCAATCTTCTTAAAATGTAAAGTTAGAAAATTAAACATTTTGAATAACCAAAATTTGGGATATTAAACTTTTGTGTTAGTTGAAATTTGAAAATTAAACTCTTTTGAAAATACACATATTTCAACCTTAAAAATTTGAAAATTAAAAAATGTTGAGAATTTAAAGTTGGAAAATCTAAATTTGTCAAAAATTTATGTGAAGAGGTTTCGGCAATTATGTGAACAATATTTGGGAAATTAAACAATTTTACGAATTCAGAAACTACAATTATAAGCAATGTAAAAAGAATAAATAGTAAACTTTCATAGATTGAACTAAACATTTTTAGGACATTTAGAATTAGGGATATTTATTTATTCAGTATTTATAGCAATTTGAAATTTTATAATTTGACATTCATTTATACGTGAAATTAAAATGTAGGAAAATGTACAAGTTGAGAATTTTGCCAGTTGGGAATATGAAGCCGCCCCGCCAAAGATAAATATATTTTTTTATTAGAACAATGCTAAGTCTTCTTTTTATTCATTGAACATTTGGACAGATAACAGCGTCGTTTTAGTCAAAAAATAAGTCCATTTAAAATTTTTGGTAACAAAGTAGATCATTGAGATATTTTCTAAATTATCATTGAACATTAATATATTACAATAAATTTATGTAAAAAATGAACTGATATAACCCCACTAATTGAGAAACTGAAAAGTGATGGCCAAGTACAAAAACAATTAAACGAAAATTGTAAAATAAAAGAAAAGCAAACAATTATGACATTAAAAGGGAAAGAAAAGTAGAAAAGCAAACAATTATAACATTAGAAGAAGAAGCAATTATATCAGTAAAAACTGTACATGCAAAAAACATAAAGAATTATGAAAAGTACTAGATATAAACATTATAAGAAAATATATATCAAGTTATGCACATAATAGATTTCGTAGAAAAAGCAGAATTTTTATTATATTAAGGCAGTGATATCATATAATATGATCAAGTACAATAGTATCAATAGGTTATATTTAGAAAAGCAGAAAAAAAAACAAAAAGTATAAAACATTGAAGGGCACAGAAAAGTAGACATTAAACCAGCAAAAGCTATAAATGAAAAACACATAAAAAACATGAACAAACTAAATCAATATTTATAAAAAAAAATATGTAACAGGTTATGCACATAATAGATTTCAGAGTAAAAGCAGAAGTTTTATTATATTGAGTTAGTGATATCATGTAATACAGTTAAGTACATTGGTATCGAACTGCTTTTTTTAGTATTACACATTTCATAAAGTATAAAATGAATATGCAAATTAATAAATATAAACCATATACACACAGGTTAGGCATACAACTAATTTGTATGAAAAGCAATATTTTTATTATATTAAGGCAGTGATATCATATAACATGGTCAAGTACATTAGCATCTATATGTCACTCATTGTCATACAAATTTCTAAAAATGTAAAGCAAATGTACAAATTATTTGATAAAAAACATTTGTTAATGAGGTTTTTTTCAAATAAACTTCAATTTCATAAATTTCACAATCATATCTTATACTAAATAAATGCACTCAATAAATCGCGCTCCCAGCGCTACAATTGCATGAACCCAATACTTAAATACATTTACAATTTCCTTATCCCCGACCGGTACGACGACCAAAAAGGACTGAACTCCTTTTTTGAAAAATTATCGTTCCAAATTTTTGGCGACCGAAAGCCTGCATTACTTAACTTATAAGTAATGCAGACTAAGTATAACTAAGTAAAAAATCTACCAAAAATTCAATCATTGTTTTTTGTATCGAGTAAGAAGTGCAAATAATTTCAATCTAGCTACATTGTTTTCGGGTTTAATGAGATCATATGATAATTTCCAGATAAAAGTGTTAAATATAAGCAGAAGTAGCACTAACCACAAAGTAGTGGAAAACTAAAAGAAAATATTCATCTCTGCTAAAAAAAAAGTTTTTAACATGAATGCTACATATATGTCGACAACAAGAACAAAAAATTTTATATTTGTGTAACCGTAAATGTAAGAATCCTTGATAACACAGCTTTATTTGTCACCATGTACTTAAAGTTCAATTCTTCATTCATATAGCAGTATTTCTCTACATTACCAATAATACAAATAGTATCCCCTCCCCTATGATGTTTCTTTATATGCATTCGTAAGAATCAGATGAATTGGTTTAATTTTCTTATAAATTATTAGCCAGAGTCAATACTTTTGATTATTGAGATGACTTTGTGGCAGAGCGCCCAGTACCTGAATGAACCATCATGAGAGAAAGATAATTATAATTAATAAAAGGCTAAAGAATACAATCTTGAAATTTATACGAAATATCGTTTATAAATTGAAAGATTTTTTAAATATGACTCTGCCAATTTAACGTTTCATTCGGAAAGTTTTTTTACGTGTAAACAACGATTCAATTCAATGTATTAGGAAATGTTTGAATAGTCGCGCGTGAATTTTGAGTAGCGATGCGAGAGCGCTTTCGGTCGCCAAAAATTTGGAATGATAATTGTTCGAAAAAGGAGTTCAGTCCTTTTTGGTCGTCGTACCGGTCGGGGATAAGGAAATTGTAAATGTATTTAAGTATTTGGTTCATGGAACTGTAGCGCTGGGAGTGCGATTTATTGAGTGCAGTTATTTCATAAAAGATATGATTGTGAAATTTATGAAATTGAAGTTTATTTGAAAAAAAAACGTCATTAACAAATGTTATATATCAAATAATTTGTACATTTTCTTTACATTTTTAGAAATTTGTATGACAGTGAGTGACATATAGATGCTAATGTACTTGACCATGTTATATGATATCACTGCCTTAATATAATAAAAATATTGCTTTTCATACAAAATTAGTTGTAAGCCTAACCTGTGTGTATATGGTTTATATTTATTAATTTGCATATTTATTTTATACTTTATGAAATGTATAATACTAAGAAAAGCAGTTCGATACTAATGTACTTAACTGTAATACATGATATCACTAACTCAATATAATAAAACTTCTGCTTTTACTCTGAAATCTATTATGAGGATAACCCGTTACATATTTTTTGTTTCATAAATTTTGATTTTATTTTGTTCATGTTTTTTATGTGTTTTTCATTTATAGCTTTCGCTGGTATAATGTCTAATTTTCTGTGCCCTTCAATGTTTTATATTTTTTGTTTTTTTTTCTGCTTTTCTAAATATAACATATTGACACTATTGTACTTGATCATATTATATAATATCACTGCCTTAATATAATAAAAATTCTGCTTTTTCTACGAAATCTATTATGTGAATAGCTTGATATATATTTTCTTATAATGTTTGATTCTAGTACTTTTCATAATTCTTTATGTTTTTTGCATGTGCAGTTTTCACTGATATAATAGCTTCTTCTTTTAATGTTATAATTGTTTGCTTTTCTACTTTTCTTTCCCTTTTAATGTCATAATTGTTCGCTTTTCATTTATTTTACAATTTTCGTTTAATTTTTTAAATTTTAGGGTTAAATTTTATCTTTAAATTAAAATTCTTACGTAATTCCTTATGTAATATTTTACGTAATTTCGGACGCCAACATATTACGTACTTTTTTACGTATGAACTGACGTATATTCTTACGTATTTTTTACATATATATTTACGTATGATCTTACCTATTTTTTTTCACATGGCTGTAACTTGGAACGTGGGTGCAATGGCATGTATAATATGAATAGAATTAGAAAACCAAGCATATATATAATAATATGCTATTATTATTTTAAATAAACTAATATGCATGAGTGCATTTATTAATATTAGTTTTGTAGAGTATAATTATTAATAACCTTTTTTCGCCATCTATAACATGCAACAATTTCGATATCTTTCATGTTTTATATTATTATTTCATTATATTAAATGAACGAAGTTGCGATAATAACCTGTAGTGCCATGAATAAAACGTACCGCATTCGAAATATAACAATTTATGTAATATGCCACTATTTTTAAATAAATTAAATATGAAAAATAACGTAATAATACTAGAGTGCAAGGCCATCTGTAATACGCATTTAACTTTAAACAAACTTTATTATTAGAATTTTGTATTCGGAATCTAAATCGAAATCTTATTATGTTTTCTTATTATATTATATACTTAAACACCGCAAAATTATTGCAGTAATAAATTTCTTCTTAATATGTTGTAAGAATCCCACCAAAATAATTTATTAAAAATTAATTCATATTTAAATAATTTAGAACAGCCGCTAAAATAATGTTATTTTTATTGAAAAATAATAAAAATTCTGAATTTACATCATTTTAAAATTGCCGCAAAAATATTTGTATTTTAATTGTACAATATGTTTATATTAAATTAAGTTGAATTGTTTAATGTTTATGAAAATAGCAATTTTGCTACTAAAAATCACCGCAAAAATGATAAAAAAAAATAAATCATATTTGTAAAAATAATTACCATTTTGCATTCTAATTATATCATAATTATTGTTAAAATATTATAATTATAATAAATTTTATTTAAATTATTTTAAAATACCGTCAAAATGATTTTAATTGCAAAATAAATGTTGTATTTGTATAATAATTGTCATAATTACTAATAACTCTCAAACTCGAATTCAAATACCCGCGTTTGAAATCGTCAATCGGCAGTATTTGCATTTTAGTAACTTGTCGAAATTGACATATGTGCCTTACTTCATGGTAAGACAAAAATCTAGTAATGAGAAGGAAATTTCTGCTGATTTTGACAGGTACCATAAAATCAAAATTATAATGTAAGAAATATGATATATGCAGCTTTTTTTATTAATAATTTTGATTCTGATATTAAAATAAAATATAATTTATATAATTAACTAGATTTATGTATTTTTAGTTTGCAAAAACGTGCAAAAATGATGCGATTGAGGTTATGTCGGCCACAATTGCAGAAAGCAGTGTCACTTGCGCCTTGGCTCGTCGTGGCGTTGGAGCGCCCCTTGATAAAAATGTGTACATTTTAATAAACACTCATAAATCGAACTGGCTACATCTGCGCTATTCAGTATCTAATAATTTCTAATGCTAGACAATGGTCAAAGTGTTGCGTGCATATGAATTTATAAAAAAATGAGTAGAAACGTCCAAAATACGACACAATCTTACATTTTTATGACCCCTTTCTATGAGACAAAAAGGAGCATGCGCGCCTAAACAAACAGATTTAGATGATTCGACAGAACAGGAAGCTTATGGGAAGCTTATGGGAAGCTTATGGGAAACTTATGGGAAACTTATGCGAAGCTTATAGAAAGCTCATGGGAAGCTTATGGTAAGCTTATGGGAAACTTATAGAAGGCTTATGGGAAACTTATGGAATGTTTATAGGAAGCTTACGGGCAGCTTATGGAAAACTCATGAGTAGCTTATGGGAAGCTTATGGTAAGCTTATGGGAAACTTGTGGATAGCTCATGCGAAGCTTATAGGAAGCTTATGGAAACCTCATGGAAACCATATGGATAGCTTATGGTAACCTTATGGAAAGCTAATGTTAATCTTATGAGAAGCTCCTATTGTTCATTTTTAAGAATAGGAAATACTAAAAAAATGTTTGTCATATAAAAAGCAAAACATGTCATAACTATCTATACACCCATATAGTAATTAGCGACTTACTTACGACTTCCTATTCGAGTCAACTTTGTGAAGACATTGTTTGTATACGATGGATATCTAACATTGTAGTAACATTAAAAATAACATAATATGTATTACAGTTTCAACATCGACTTTAAGTGTCGAATAACGTCGATAAGTTAACGTTGTGAAAATGTTAAATGTTATATAGAAGTTATGATGAAATGTTTATCGGCTTTGCCGTCTCGTATTTTTATTCCAAGATCTGGAAAACTACTCAACCAAATGTTTTGGAAATTGACAAAAAATTTATTAGCTACTAGCTAAAGCCCCGGCTTCGCCCAGGTGAAACCCTGTGACCCCCTCCCTAAAACCGTATATGAGTCCCAACTAAATCCCTAGTTCCACCCGAGATACTATTTTCAAATTTGGACAAAACACGTGTATAACGACTATTAAGAATCTAGGTATGGCTACGACATGGTTAGCTGGTCAGTGCCCGATGGGAAAATCCACCCTAAGGGAACGGCCAACGTAAACATACAGGCCAATACTGGCTCAGCTCTGATATCAGATTATGCCACAAGACTAGTACTGGGCCAGAGCAGGACCAATTGTTCGTTTCCCATAGGGCACGTTAACCATGACGTGCATATATTTAGCCTTGATTGGGTTTTGCAGTGGAATACCATTATACGAAATTTCGGTCAGACCATATCAATGCATGGCGTGACATAAGTGTAATAGCCGGTTTCGATAATCAGGATACCTAATTGAAACCATATTTGGCCTTATTAAAGCTATATTTGACCTTCTTGTGACTATATTTGGCCTTAAGAGAAACATATTTGGCCTTAATAAGAACACCTGAAACAGAAAAAAACTTGACAAACATGGTCCTTATTGGAACTATATTTGGCCTTAATTGGACCATATTAGATCTATTTTGAATATTGTCTGAAAAGCTCTCGAGAACCTACGCAAAACCTTGAAAACAAACTCCAAACTTCCTGACAACCCCCCACAACCCCATGATAACCCCCAGATAACCAGCTGACAACCACCTGACAACCCCCTGACAACCGCCTGACAACCCCCCGACAAACCCCTGATAACCCCCCGACAAACACTTGACAACCCCTTGACAACCCCCTGATAACTCCATGACAACCCACTGACAATCCCCTGATAACCCCCTGACAACCGCCTAAGGAGGCGGGGATACAAAATCGGAAAAAATTTTTCTTTTCAAAAACTGCTCTATATATCGCAATTTTACATAGCCTACGGCAGTTTGGAAAATTTCAGCTAGTTGCTCTTCAAATTTGAACAAGTTCAGTTTGGTAGAATTTACATGATGAGGTAACAAACAGACAGACAAATAGACAGACAAACAGACAGACAAACAGACGGACAAACAGACAGACAAATAGACAGACAAACAGACAGACAAACAGACAGACAAACAGACAGACAGACAGACAGACAGACAGACAAACAGACAGACAGACAGACAGACAAACAGACAGACAAACGAACAGACAGACAACTCTGCCAGATGGAATAGCATCATGACAGCGTTACAACATATGCAGGTTCCGGCATACATCATGCAAATCATCAAGAGCTACTTTAGCACGAGAAGCTTCAGGTATACGACTGATACTGGTACGAAGATGTACAACATTACAGAAGGAGTTCCACAAGGCTCGGTTCTGGGACCACCCCTGTGGAATATAATGTATGATGCAGTACTTCGATTGCAAGTGCCTGATACTGTTAAGACAATTGGCTTCGTAGACGACGTTGCAATTGTCGTAGTTGAAAAGCATCTTGAGAATATTGAAGGGGATGCAAATAACGCCATTGCTCGTGTAGGTTTAAAACTAGCAGACTATGCAGCAAAAGTCATAAAAGAGCTCAGGCGCCAGGAAACCGGCGCAGAGAAAATCGCATGGACCAATAATGTCCCCTCTTGCGAAGTAGCACCTGGACGCACGTCATGGTAGACTGGTTCTGCTAGAAAGCGATCCGACTCCTGCTGAAAAGCGGAGTTTCTTGCTGATAAGTGGAGTCTTTCTACTGAAAAGCGGATTTTTTCTGTTGAAAAGAGGAGTTTCCTACTGAAAAGCGGATTGTTCTGATGAAAAGCGATGTTTCCCTGCTGAAAAGCGGTACGATTTCTACTAAAAAGCGGCCAAAAATGCCCAACTGAGTTAGGAGCGTAAGCCCTATGTCCCCTGAGAAGTAGTCTCTGACGAAAGTGCCTCGTGGGAACTGTTATTTGAGGAAAGACGTAGGTGATTTAGTGGAGTAGGGTCTGCGGACGAGTCCCACACTAATTGGCCCGGACATGAGAGTCTGGACCAATTGTCCGTAAAAAGGATTCCCCCCGTCTATAAAAAAAATAAAAACAGACAGACAAACAGACAGACAGACAAACAGACAGACAGACAAACAGAAAGACAGACAAACAGACAGACAGACAAACAAACAGACAGACAAACAGACAGACAGACAAACAGACAAACAAACAGACTTATTTAGTGATTAGTTATACTAATATGTTTTTGAATAAAGTATGATTTGAAATGAAATTTCACTTTAGATTAAATATTTGAATTCAGAAAGTTTAATATGTTTCAGACGTCATTATTTTGGTTTTTCTAGACTTTTTTATACTTGGCCTATACTTTTCAGGTTATCTGAATATATATGTTTTATATCAGTTTAATTTTTGACTTATAAAAGAATGATATACTGGGTAATATGCAGGTTATCACAAGCGCATTTTGTAACTACAGTAAGATAAGCACAAACTCCTTTTATCACACACTTTAATGACTGCAAACACTTTTTATCACATTTTCATGCTCCAACTCAATCATATTATAACTAATAAAAAATGGATACCAAAACATTTTATCACGTTTTCATTTTCCAACTCATTTATATTATAACTTATAGAAAAATTATGTACCTGCATTTGATCACGTTTTCATTTTCCAACTCAGTCACATTATAACTAAGGAAAACGTGATACCTATGGATTTAATCACGTCTTCCTTTCCCAACTCATTAATATTTTAACTAATGAAAACATTATTCCGACGCATTTTATCAGGTTTTCATTTTCCAACGCATTCGCGTTATAAATAATGAAAAAATTATGCACACGCATTATATCACGTTTTCATTTTCCAACTCATTCATGTTATAACTAAGGAAAAATAGATATCGACCCTTTTAATTACTGTTTCATTTTCCAACTCATTCATTTTATAACTAATGAAAAAATGATGCACACGCATTATATCACATTTTCAATTTCCAACTCTTGCATACTATAACAAAGGAAAAATGGATACCGACGCATTTTACCACGTTTTCATTTTCCAACTCATATATTTTATAACTAATGAAAAAGTGATGCACACGCATTTTATCACGTTTTCATTTTCCAACTCATGTATATTATAACTAATGAAAAATTAATACTCACGCACTTAATTACGTTTTCATGTTCCAACTAAGTAATAATATAACTAATGGAAAACTGATACACATGCATTTTATCATACTTTTATTTACCAACTCATTACGATTATATCTGGTGTAAAATGTAACAGCTGCATTTTTTCACAAATTCCATTTTTTACCATAAAAATATTGTTTTATGATGCAACATTCTGCTACTATTGATTCCAAGCCATAGATGGCGCTAGGAAGCAATTACATTAATCAATGTGTAGAGTATCAGAAACGCTTTTTATAACTACTGGAAAATAGATACAAATGCTTTTGATCACAAAATTTGTTGACTCAATTATATTTTTTGATTACCGTCGAGTAGACACAAATGCATTTTATCATAAATTACTGAGTAAAAATTCATATTGTTACGTCAAATTCGCGAAACATATTTTTTTATAGGAAATTTATAGTGCGTTTATAATATGTTAACAGAAGAATAAAAAATTTTGACAAAAAAAGTTATAATTAATTATAACCAAGAAATCCATTCTTTGATGATTTTTTTAAATGAAAATTTTTCACATTGAAATTGAATGCATAAAATCAATAAGGGTAACATTTCGCGTTCATGGACCTTAAATTTCAGTGTTTATATTTTTTAAAACATTAAATCGCCATTATGAAACTGATGAAATTGTTTAAAAAATTGTATTCCGCGACAACGAAAACCTATAATATGCATCTATAAATATGCACTTATTATTTAAAAATAAATTTTGAATGAAGTTTTGTTTCTTTGGTCACCTTCATTTTGATTCTGAGTTGTAAAATAACAAGTTTTAACATTACAGTTCAAAATTATTGTGATTCAATAGATATTAAGGGCAATTTATCAATTAAACGCGCTATTTAAAAAAAAGTGTAATTTCAGTTTTTAAACGGCCATATTAGAATCGTCATTTTGAATAAAAAAATTTGAAAATATACACATAAAAGCTTAAGGTCCATTAACACAAAAATAAAATGTTATTCTTATTGATTCTTTTTTTATTAAATTTCAATGTGAAATACAGTGTAATATTTTTTAATTCAGATTAAATTGTTGAATTTTTTCATAGGAAAATTCAAAAATTCTGAAAGTAGGATAAATTTTCTATAAAAAATTATGTTTCGCAAATTTTTTCAAACGGATTTTAATTGATAAATGTGACTTTGAAATACGTAGTCCAAACTTGTCCGTTTGGGACTTAATAGGTTAATATGCTAGCAATTCCTAATAAAATAATATTAATGATAATTGTTAAATTTTAAATTCAAGATCCGTAGAAAATATGATAACTATAATCCTTGTTTGTTAATTGAAAACGCCTAATTAAAAATTGCCTTACGAATGAATAAACTTTCATAAATTTTGGTTAAATATGTCAATGTATTTGTTATAAAATGCATTTGCATTATACAGTTTGTGATATAATGAGTTTGTTATAATTATATGGTGTTATCTAATGCATTTGTGATAATATAAGATCATTACAAATCATGCTTTCGTGATAAAATGTGACTATGGTAGTTTTACATTTCATATATAGTACCTGAGATAAAAAACTTATGATATAAAAACCACCTCCCCTGAAAAAAAAATGTGATAAACTGCATTCATGTTAAAATATTAATATGATAACAAATTCAAAAAAGAAAACATAAATAGCACCACATATTGAGAAATTATAAGCAGTAAAAGTTTGGGAAAATATATAAGTATTATGTTGCCTATCTTAAAAATTTATGAATTACAGTTATTATTTGAACGGTACATAATTTAAACAATGGATAAGATGTTTCTGTTATAAAATGCATATATATGAATTTTTCATTAGTTATAATAGGAATGAGTTGGAAAATGAGATCATGATAAAATACGTAGGTATAATATTCTCGTTAGTTATAATATGATTGATTTGGAAAATAAAAACATAATAAAAAGTTCAAGTATAATATTTTCATTAATTATAATATGATTGATTTGGAAAATAAATACGTGATTAAATGCGCGTGCATCACTTTTTCATTAGTTATAATACACATAAGTTGGAAAATCAAAACGTAATAAAATGCGTCAGCATCCATTTTTCATTAGTTATAATATGACTGAGTTGGAAAATGAAAACGTAACATACGCATCCCATATGCACCTAATAAGCATACCATAAGCATCCCATAAGCTTTCCATGAGTATCCCATTAGCATCCTATGAGTATCCCATAAGCATCCCATAAGTATTTCAAGATATCAATATTATTTAAATTTGGACAATACTGTATTAGATATACTAAAATACCATATTGCAAAAATTCGAAAAACTGATATTTTGTCCTCTTTAATACTGTAAACATTACATAAGACAAATTTTATCCCTTCTTTACTATCTGGTAAAGTAAACTTTGAAAGATTAATTTTCTGTTTGCATAAGTAAGCTTTCTTTAGGCATCCCATAAGCATCGTAAAAGCATCCCATAAGCATCCTATAAACAACTCATAATCTTCCCATAAGCTTTCCATAACGCTCCCATAAGCAGCCCATAATTATCCCTTAAATATTCAATAAGCAACCCATAAATTTGCCATAAGTTTCTCATAAGCATCCTATAAGCATACCATGAACATCCCATAAACATCCCATAAGCTTCTCATAAGCATCCTATAAGCATCCCATAAACATACCATAAGTATCCCATTAGTATCCCATAAGCTTTCCATAATGGTCCCATAAGCTTCCCATAAGTATACCATAAGCATCCAAATAGCATCCCATTAGCTCCCCATAAGTATCCCATAAGCATACCATAAGTATCCTTGAAGTATTACATAATCTTTCCATAACGTTTCCATAAGCTTCCCATAAGTATCCCATAAGCTTTCCATAACTTGCCCATAAGCATCCCATAAGTATCTCATAAGGTTCCCCTAAGGTTTTTATAACGTTCCTATAAGTAGCCCATATGAATCCCATAAATATCTAATAAGCATCCCATAAATATCCTATAAATATCCCATAAGAATCCCATAAGCAACCCATAAGCATCCCATAAGCATCCCATAAGCATCCCATAAGCTTCCCATAAGCATCCCATAAGCATCCCATAAGCATCTTATAAGCATCCCATAAGTATCCCATAATTGTCGCATAAGCTTCCCATAAGCATCTCATAAGCATCCCATAAACTTTCCATAACGTTCTTATAAATATCCCATAAGAATCCCATAAAATCAAATAAGTATTTCATAAATGTTCCGTAATATTGTATAAGCACCCTATAAGCATCCCATAAGCATCCCATAAGTGTCCCACAAGTATCTCATAAGTATCCCATAAGTATCCCATAAGTATCCCATAAGCATCCCATAAGCCTTCCATAAGTATCTCTTAAGCATCTCATAAGCATCCCATAAGCATCTCATAAGCATCCCATAAGCATCCCATAAGCATTCCATAAGCATCCCATAAGCATCTTGTAACTTCCTATAAGCATCTCATAAGCATCCCATAAGCTTTCCATAAGGTGCCCATAAGAATCCCATAAATCCTACTAATATATAAATTTCAATCTATGTCTGTCTGTTTGTCTGCTTTTCTGTGTATCTGTTACCTCATCACAGCCAAACTACTCGACCGATTTAGTTCAAGTTATTCTCAGATTAAAGCTTATACTTTCCTAGATGTCATAGGCTATATAAAGTAGTGTTTATAGTTTTGAATTTTGAAAAAAAGGAGGTTGTCAGGAAGTCTGCAGGAAGTTTGCAGGAAGTTTTCATGAAGTGGTTTGGAGTTTGTTTTTGAGGTTGTGTGAAGTTTCTTAAGAGGTTCTGAGACAATGTTCATAGTTATATCACAAATTTTCAAGAACTTTTGACTCTTTTTTTAGACTTGTTACGGGGGTCGTAAGGGGGTCATGAAGGGGTCTTGTGGGAGTCGTAAGGAGGTATTTGTTGATAGAATAAATAGTCGGCTCTTACGAAAACTATTCCATTTCAATATTTCCTATGTTAATTTATATGGCAATTGAAATGGAATATTCTTTGTAAAGAACGTCAGAAATATATATATATATATAGATATTTGGGCCAAATGAAATTTAGGCTAATCATAAACATAATGATCTCCTTGGCCAAATGCACCCATCTTCTCAATTGCAACGTTGTTATTGATTCCAATGCCACGATGGCGGAACCCGTGACTTCGATCCGTTTCTCTCTGAAGGAGGTGCACGCGAACACCACGTGCAAAGGTTCTTCCGGGTACGACCCACACCATCTACAGACGGGTGTGTCAACCAAACGGAGTTTGAAACCGTGCGCGTTTAGGCGCGCGTGCCCCGTAATCAGTTGGACCACTATTCTAGCATCGTTTTTGTTAAGTTTCGGGAATTCCCTGTTCCAATCCAGTCGGAGTATCTCACCGATGGCCAGTTTAGACTGTCTGCAACCGGTGACATTTTTCCATCTATTCAAATGTTCAGTATCGACCCATCTATAGATAATCTTGCAGATGGAAGCATGGTTTGGGCCTATGTTAATGTGATTCTGTACCGTGTTGACTTTCAGGCTTAATTTAGCCCGTTTGTCAGCCAATTCGTTTCCGTAAATTCCTGAGTGTCCTGGTACCCAGTACAAACTTAGTCTGCATGCTTCGCCCGCGCTATTCAGTAAGGTAGCGCATTCGAAAGTCAGTGCAGACCTAAAGCTCACGTTTGCTAAAGAACATATCGCAGCTCTACTGTCTGTGCATATGCAGACGTCACTTCTGTTCCCTGCGTCATAAGTATTCAGATTGAGTATCCACCGTGCACATTCCAAGATCGCTGCAATTTCTGCTTGAAAAGCTGATGCATGTCCCGGTAGTGCACGGAACCTGTTCAAGCTTCCTCTTGGTTTAAAAATGCCTATGCCGGCTTTTCCATTCTTGCAGGCTCCGTCGGTGAACCAAAAATCACCGTTTCTCGGTAAGCCTCTGTATGGTATGTCTGAGTTGGGCAAGCTCACCTTATATTTCTTGTCGAAGACAAGGTGTGATACCCTATCAGTCTTTCCCAGTGCAATGAGTCTATTCATAATAGACGGAAGCTTTGTGTGGCTACCTCTATTTTTCCTTATTCACAACAACACCAACAGGGCTGCTGTTGGTGTTGTTTTCATTGCCCCATAGAGAACGCGTAGTGCCATGCCTCTGATACTTTCTAGCTTGCCAATAACTGACTTTTTGCTGGTTGCTTTCCACCAGACGGCCGCTCCATATGTTAGTCTTGGCAGAAGTATCATATCAAAAATCCATAGCATCGTCCTTGGTTTAAGTCCCCATCTTGGTCCGATTGCTCTTCTACAGAGCCACAGGGCCGAAACGAACTTGTTGCATGCCTTGTTTACGTGGCATCCCCAATTCAGTTTCCTATCTAAAGTCACTCCGAGATATTTGACCTCGGTGGGTTCTTTGATGGTGGTGTGGTAAGAACGTAGCCACCCACGTCGATCTGTTCTTCTATGAAAGACACGGCATGATGTAATGCTGTGTCCGTTGAGTATCCTTTTCTATAGGCGTGTTGGCTTCCCGACAGGGGATGGTGCACGTCTATCCAATCAATGATGTGTTTATGAACCAGTCTTTCCAGCGTCTTTAAGAGGAAGGACGTCAGACTAGTCGGTTTGAAGTCCTTCGCCGTGAGGTACGACGGTTTACCTAGCTTCGGGATAAACACGACTCTGGCCGTCATCCAGGTCTCCGGAAGACGGCCCAAGGCAAGGCTCGCCCGGAAGATCTTCAGCAAGGGCCCGCTTAACAGATCTCCGGCATGGGTCAGGAGGGCAGGAAATATGCCATCCTTGCCGGGAGACTTGTAGGGTTCCAAGCATCCGATAGCCCAGCCGAGTCTGGTCGACGTGACTATGTCCCTAGCCAGGCGCCAATCTTCAGGTCTGGCCCTGTGAGACCGGCTAGATCTGGTTCTGTTTTCCTGTGTATCGTCTAAGTCTGAGGCTACGACCCTACATTTGGGAAAGTTAACCCTCACCAAGTGGGTTAATGACTCTTCCTCGCTGGTCGTATAGACACCATCATTGATTTTGAGAGCTCCAACCCAGGCTTCCGGGTTAGAGGCCAGAATCTTGTTTAGTCTGGCAGCCTCTTTTCCTTCTAAGATATTGCTACAGAAGTTTCTCCAGCCAGTGTTTTTGGCTTTCCTCACTTCACTCCATAGATCATATTAGACATATTCGTGAGGAAAATAAGGCAAAGCAAAGACCACAATGGATCTATTCCTCCCCAATGTGATAATACACGCTACCGCGGCCAGATCTCTGTAACAGAAATTTAGGAGGGGTGCACCACTCAGGCCCCTCAAGATTACGCCCGCTCTTGGTCAGTCGGCTCCTTTTCCAACTATGACTTTATTCCCCGCGCCCGTGCCCTTGATTGATCCACGGACGGTCCAAGGTTCTTGGATTAGGGAAATCCCTGTGTGCAGCGTAGACATGCGCGCAGCCAATATGGCTGCCGCATCTTTGC
>JABFPJ010002156.1:0-21001 GCA_022817425.1 Gryon sp. ZL-2020
AATTGCTAATCACTAATAATGGCGTTTTTTGATCTTCAAAACAACTGACCAGCAAAAACGGGGTTCTTTTATCATAAAGATCACTGCTCGCCAAATATCTGCAATTTTTTATCACCAAAGATGATCGCTAACAACAGTAATTTTCGATCTCTGAGATCGCTGATCGCCAAGAATTTGCGATCTTTAAACAGAAAGGATTACTGATCATCAAACATTTGCGATCTTTGATTATTAATTTTCGCTAATCGCCAAAAAAATGCGACATTTAACTTCCGAAATCGATGATCGCTAAAAGCATAGCAGTTTTAAATTTGTATATCGCTTATCGCCAAACTTTTACATTTTTCAATTTGTAGATTAGCCATATCGAGTATCGCGGCGATCGAGAATTGCCCATCCCTGATCCAGACTGCTTTTTCTACTGGGGTAACTCCTTAAACTAATACTTAAATGACAATTTCTAAAATATAACCCCAACATTTCAATGTAATATAATCAAAATATATTTTTGTTACTCGGGGAGGGAAATGCCATTTTCCTCCCTAGGGAGATTTAGGAAAATGGCTTTTTTCTCTCCCTCGTAACGAAAAATATAGTACGCAACATGGGAGATGATCGTTGCGTAACTTGTTGCGTAATATACTATTTCAACATAGTTTTATATATCATTATGATCGATAATAAACCATAATTAAATGCAACTACTTAGAATAAATAATTTACTGAAATAACTTGATTAGTAAACCAAAAATATCAAGTAAAAACAGTCTTTCGGGAAAGAAAGCATACCAATTGGATGCATCGAACAAGGCAAATATTCACGATTCGAATGGTGTGAGATATTACTGCGACCATTTTAATTAACTTCTTTTTACTTTTTTATTACCATACTACTAACCTTACATCCAAATAAGACAAAACTTGTTTCTTAAGTGTAGACATTTCAATTTTGACTTTATGTTTGGAATGTATTAAAAAGCTTTAAAACATAGCAACTTGATAACGCAACATTAATTAGCAATTAGAAACATTGCTAATTACCCATTTCCCATATATTTGCCTAAAGACTAAATAACGCGATTTCTCAATAACTATTTCCCAACCTGACAAGAACGTGAAAAAACCGATTCGTGTCATGAATGATACATTGTATCTGGCAGATGAAAAGCGCATTTTTATTCACAGAAAAAGAAGGTCATACCCTCTCCATTATTATCTATAATGAATCTTAACAGCGATTGACGCTACAAATATATGTAAAATTGCACATAAA
Organism: Gryon sp. ZL-2020; assembly: GCA_022817425.1. Lineage (NCBI taxonomy): Eukaryota > Metazoa > Arthropoda > Insecta > Hymenoptera > Scelionidae > Gryon > Gryon sp. ZL-2020. Next base: position 1,274 of record JABFPJ010002156.1, read on the forward strand.
GCAGTCATTTTTTGTTCATTTAATACGATATTTTTATATTTTCAACATATTTTTTGTATTTAATGACCAATTTACATATTATTTTCCTTTAGTGTAATTTAATAGCATTTTATTTATTCAAATATATTTAAATATTTCTTCAATAAAATTTCATTTGTTAGAATGTAGTAGAACCTGTGAACTCTTTATAATGTAAACAATTTCCACATTTCTTCTTCACAGGTTCTACTGTAGTTGTTTAGCGGATATTAGCCCGTATATAAGTTTATTTATTCATTCAAATCATCATACACATTGTTATTAATGTAAGAACAACTATCATTTATTTACTTTATAATAAAACATCCTTATTATCTAGTCTACTAGTAGAATTGAAAGTATAATTATCATTTTATATATTATTAAAAACACTGAATAAATGAAAATGATTAAGTGAATATTATAGATTTAGTAATAGTATCAATCGCGTTGCATTGAGTTAAATCTAGATAATTGATAATAGAATAGAATTGATTTGATAATTGGTCAATGAAAAAAATATCAGATTACATGTACGCTATTATGAAGTTTCTGAAATAAGGGCGATGGTGGGTTGAATGGTGGTAAACGGTGGCGCGGCAGTTTTCGGTCGAAAGTGAAAAAAAAGGCGACAAAGGGAGGCATCGGATAAGAAAAAAGATGAGGACAATGATTTGGAAGGACGTGCAAGTAGAGTTTGAAGTTTTGGGAATGGGAGACAGAGATAGGAATCAGAGGCCGGGGCACAGGTGGTCCTTCTCCAACAACTTATACCGCTTTCGCAGATAAGATCCGCGTAGCTTATGTAAAACACGAGTCACCTCACCTCACCTCACCACACCTCTTCCACTCTTCATCTTCTTCATTCCTTCAACACATGAGTTTGGTTCTTAAATCGCATCCTTGTGATCCACCTGTAAAATTGAGAAGTTTATGCCCGGATTTATGGCCAGAATAAAAGATAATTGGAATTGTAGAAATATATTTCTACAATTCCAATTCAGCCTCGTCTTTCTGCTCGTCTTTTTTTAGTTAAACTTGATACATTCATTATCTTTATTTCATACTTTTATATTACAATTAATGCCTTTTAACAAATAATTAATCTCTTACTTAAGGTACATCTTACTTGAGAAAATAAAGTAATTGTTCCTGTTATGTACTTTATGCAGATATTATTTACACGTTAATAATTATTTAATTTTCATCAGCTGATGATTTCATTTTTATATATCAAATGTAGTCAAATTTGATGGTTTAACAAATTAAAGGTTATTGAAGTGATTCTTATAAAATGGAAACGAAAATGTTGCTACACATTAAACAATCTTGACTTCAAATTGGTTTTTAAGCGAATTCTTCGTTGATTGCACATTTTAAAAAGGAACATGGTCCATCGGACTGTATGATTTTGGAGACAGTCTTCTCAAGGCACAATCCATCTCTGTCAAAACATTAAACTTAAGACCGCCCAACTTGAATTTTTGCCGGCATTTCATGTTTATTAAACTGGACTAGACATTAACACCGCAAAATAGCCATCAAACATCAATGCAACAAACATTCTGTAGTACAGTATATAATATAAAATAATGAAGCATTCATTTTGATTGTTGAAAAAGACAAATTGGAAAAGTGAATTGAATAGCATTAATTTGACGTTGAGTTTCAAAGATAAGAGAAAATGAACGAGCAAAATATGTTCTGATCTGACAAGTTTGAATTTGTATTTGATAATATATAGTAATCTTAGCGGTTAGTGATAAATAATTTGAATACATATATATACATATTAATGTAATGATATGAAACGAATAAACTAATTTTGAGCGATTCATTTACAGCCCGAAACCGTGCCCCAAGCTCGCATTGATATGACACGCGTACTCGAAGTGGCTGCCGCAGACGATGTTACTGGACATCCTTACAGTCTTGCGATTACTTCTCCAGAAGGAGTCACTTTTGTGAAAGGCTCCTGTCGCGATGTAACACGATGGTGGGCCGATGTGCTGCAAGTTTACTCCAGAAATAAGGTACACATTTATTTATTATTATCAAATTATACATTCATCGAATATTATTTATATACATCAAAAAATCACATAAATCAAACTTAAAATACCCCTATGCGAGGAAATCATGTCGGTCACTCTACTCAGCTACTGGCAGAATGTACGTGTTGCCAATATTGCATCTACTCTGGCACATTTTCTTACTATTCCAATTTCCCGTAAAATAGTTATAATTATAAAAAAAATTAAATTTTATATAAAGCACATGCTTATTTAATTAGGAATATATAATAATATGAAATATTTGATTTTTCATTAAGTAATTAATATTAAGAATATATCTGTGACATCCACTTATAAACAGATAAGTGTATAGAAAATACATTTACTTGTTCACCTAGGTTATTTCTGGAAGCGACAGATGTGCAAATATATAAGATAAAATAAATAAGCAGTTATTTCGTACGTTATATAGATATATTATATAACAATAAATTTGAATTGTATATAGATAAATAATTAATATTATAATTTGATTGAAATATACAACAATTTAGAATATGGTTCATGCGTTTATTGTTTGATTAGTAAAAGATGCAATCGTGAAACAAAAATAATTGTGTAAGTTTTAGTTTACAAAATGTATGAATGAAAAATACATTGGCACGTTTGGTTGGGCAGTGGAAGATTGAATTATACCAGTCCAGTATGCGTGTATTCATTGCCGAATTCCTGAGATTTTTGTTGCAGAATGATTGCTCAAGCGTGACTAGTAGCATTGCAAAATTGGCGCGCTCCACTCACACAATATTGTATATCACTAACGAGCAGCCAATGTTTCCGCTTCTTTAAGCTCGGTGTATCCGTTTTACTTCAACATTTTGCTCAGTAGAATCTTTCAATAAATTCGCATCGATCGTGAATTTCGATTTAATGATCGCAATCGACTATAGCTCCACTTTTCCCTTCGTCTCTCTTCACTTCACTCTATTCGCAATTGTATTCATTTCTTATCTCTTTTTTCGCTCACATTTATTCTTTTAATGTTTTTTTCTTTTTTATTTTAATTTGCTTTTAACTTTCTAAATATTTTTTTTTCTTCTTAAATGAAAAATGTTAAGAATACAAATATATGTAAAACGCACAAACATAAAAAGTAATTATACGCAAGACTATACAAAAATCATAGTAATTCCACGAACATTTACTTTTGTACGACAAAAAAAGCCGAGGTAATACAAACTGTAACACTTCATTTGTATTATAATTTATTATTTTTATTATAATTATAAATAGATGGACAAAAAATTGTACTGAAAATAATAAAAGTATATATATAGAACATTGTGATATTCTATACAATGTGATGCTTTTTCCGTTGTCTTGAATGATTTAGTATTAATTTGGTCGTTTTAAGTAGACTTTGATATTAATTTCTGCAAACGAAGTTTTCACACAATCGTGAGTTCATTCTATTGTCGTGAGATAAAATTAAATTGTCTCGATATTATATTTGCAAAGCATTTATACATTAATTAATTGTAACATATAAAGACTTTGTTCATTTAAGATTGTGTAAATATACACGCATATAATAATCATTTAAAAATTATACTATGGTGTCCTATACATGAATAAATATTCAATCCATATGTACAACTAGTAAATGACTTAATTACTTTATCTAAAAAATGAATGCCTGAAATATTAAAATTTATCGTATTATTATTAAATATTATTAAATATGGCGCGATCCAGAAAGAACAATATTTTATATTAATATAGGACACATTTATGTAGAATAAATTGTCTGTCCTTTATTAGTACAAAATAATAATATTACAAATGAGTTTTTGTTAAGCAAACCTTGGTATATTCAGAATTTAAGAATGTTATTATTATAAAAACTAAGTTATGTCTAACTGTTGATAAATAATGAAAATAGTATATTAATGAATAAGGAAAATGATATTGGAAATGGGAAAACGGATTTGCGATCATCTGCTAAAAAATTAATAATTGACGAAAATGGATTTGACATGAAAAGATGTGGATGAAAAGTTAAAAAAAATCGGACGAATATTTGTTGTGCCCTTATCGCTGATTTTGTTGAATTGCTGAAGGCACACCTATATATCGACAAACTTACGCAAGCGATGATCGATCATTAAATGGAAACACCTCGTTGTCACACAGCTATCGGTGTAACCGTGCAAGATTACGTTAGTAGGCCAAGGCGCTGTGCACAGGGTGAATGTGCAGCAGCAAATATCTGCTCACCTCTTTTTATATCTCTTCCCTTCTCTCTCTCTCTCTCTCTTCGCTAACCGCGTTATTATCTTTGTTTTTCTTTTTACTATTTATTCAACGACGACGCGTTTTTCCGGCCCAAGGACTCTCCGTTGCTAAATCAATCAATTGTTCATACATCGACATAAATATTTGGAGTCAAGTTATTTATCGCATCGATTCCTCGCTAAAGAAATGCACATAACAATTGCAAGATTTACGATGATTCAAACATACTCGTACTAACATTGCTTCATTACGTTCATGTAAAATATTCACGCTACAGATTTTTCTTTCATTTAAAGCTAGACTAGATGATTCTTTTCTCTTTTCTATTCTTGTTCTCGTTCAATCATAAGTTGTTGCGCTTGCATTATGATGCCAACACTCGCTCGTGTTGCCATCCATCCTGCTCACGCATGAAACAAGTTATCTCCTCAGCTCACAACTTAAATAACATACTTTTTCTTCAAATTCACAAAAAACGGAATAACAAATAACACTTACAAAATTCTTTCTATATTAATTTATGCTTTCTTTATGTTATGATGACACATATGAGCTTTCTTTATTTTTGTATGAACCATTCATAGACCTTCAATAGAAAATATCAAAACAAAAAACCTTCAATAGAAAATATTGTAGGACGAAATATTCGTTCACACTCTGTTAGTATACTTAAAAAAAGCGAAAGAAATTCTTCTTTGAGCGAATCGTTCATCCTTTTTCAAATTCGTAAATTTGAATTGCATATACACAACTAAATATCGTCCTATCACAGCATATAAATTTACATCTGCTTATATAATTATTATAGAAAGACATGTATTTGCTAAACCCATTATGTCCGTAAAAATGCAAATATATTTTTAACCAAATGTAAACCTGAGTTTTAATTTATAGGGTCGGCATAAAAGGAACGCTACATTTCCCGGTGGACAAACGACGATTCTCCAAGTTGCACCGCCAATTCGAAGTAAGTATAATAATAATAATGAAAAACTGCTGAACTGATTCACATACATGTTTAGTACGCTAATCTGACAAATAGATATGTTGATTATATTCAATGTCCAACTAATTCGAATGATCTGAATGAATCTTAGCGAATAGCTAAGTTTAACAGATATATATAAGATAATATGAAAAACAGTGGGATAAGTCGATACTTGTCAATCTCTTGCGAGAAGATCTATCAGATATATCAAATTTGAGAAACAAGGTTACGAGAGTTTTGTGTGCAATCTTCACGCTCTTGTGGAGGAATCGCCAACTTCTCCCACTATTTAAGTAATATATACTAATATTGTTCATAATAGATTTCTACTTTAGAAAAAAACTTGCTAGAGAAGAAAAACTGAATTATCAATTTATTTACTTGAATTTATTTATTATATTTTATTGTTCGTTTTGCTTTATATATTATAGAATACAAAGGTTATTTAATTGTATTGTTGAAAATAGGTAACACTCCAAATCCAACTCGTCCACGGTTCAACAGTTGTCGGTCTGAGCCGCGAGTGTCAAGTTCCTTTTGGATCCCAGAAAGCACTGTGGCAGATTCAGCGTCATCCGCCGGAAATAATTGTGCGTTAAGTGGCCCCGGTCCTCTTAACGGCAATGCTAGCACACACTGTGATCCGGAAGTTACCAATACACTGTGTACAAGTATCCCATCATTACGAAACTCTCCAATTGAAAATGGTACTCTTCATACTTACGTTGGCACAAGTACCATCAATAGATCTCCAACAGGTAATGCAAATTGTCTTTTTACAAACACTTCTTCCTTTGCCTTAAATCAATTTATTATTATTACTACATCTAATATGCCTTTAAATTATTTATTTAATTATTTTAAAAATCAATGAAATAAAAGGTTCTAACATATTATTTTTGGTTTATTAGATTCTATGCATTTTGTTGATTTTATCCTTACTGTTGGAATTAGATGTTTAGTTCCGAGTATCGAGCCAACACTACAATGTTAATTACAACTGCACATTTATTTAAAGAAAAATAACTAAAAGGCGAATGCGTAGCTTATAAACATTCAAGTTCGATCAGCATCTGTGCAATATAAGATTTAAAATAAAAACTTGTGTGGTTCTCGTTCTGCTTCGTCCATGTTCTTGAGAGTATATCATAAATCGCTTAAATCTTTTTTTCTTTCTTTCCTTTTTATAAGCGAAAATGTATATAGCTTGTGACGATCTATTATATTAACATTATATACTCTCAAAATCGCAAGAAAAACGATTGAATAATGTATAAGTGTTAAAGTAACATACAGACAAACATAGATTGAAATTAATATGTTAGTAGGAACATTATTTAAATACAAAATAAATAATGATAAATATTATAACTCTAAAGTTGTATATTTAATACATTTGAATGATTGTAGTACACAATTCATCAACAACGATGGCAACGGTAACAAAGACGGAAAAAACGACAATCGGTCGAAACGATGTAAGAGCGTACCGAGACCAACCTGCCAGCAGCGCCTCACCGCCAACGAGAGATAAGCTCCGTGCTGAGGACAAGAACCAACGACGTAGAATGAACCAGCAAGGAGAACGCTCTGCAACCTCCACAATCGGGCCTAACGAGAAACTGGGTCAGTTTCGCTTCCAATATCACACGCCTTTCTTCCATCAGTATAATATACATCATTTTTCCTTTATCGTACTCAATTACGTTTTCACATTGAATCGCCAAATGACTAAAGTAATTGTTCTTTAAGTTTTCTTCTACAAAAAACATGTCATTTATTCTTTCAATTTTACGACGACAAAAAACTCGAGTTGACAAAAATGCTTTGCAAACGTTAAGTATTTACATTGAATAAATATATATTGAATAAAATGATCAAATGAATAATGGTACTAACAAGCAATTAATACGGCAACTCTAAACTTATAATATGAAATAGAGATTCACTTTTACGAATTATGTTAAGTACAGACAATAAGTAGTTAGTTAATGATTGATCCACTTGATGTTTAAGCACCAAATAGAGCAAACGTAATCCGTAGATAATTAAAACAATTGTAGCATTATAATTGTATTAGAGCCTTGTACTTTAATCAATCATTATAAGGTACTAATTTTTTTTCAATTATACGTGATAAAAAAGTTTATACAAAATTAATAAACATTAATAAACATACATATTTACATACATAAAAAAATAATTTATTATATACATTTAAGTTACTTTATAGATTATAGTAACTATGCAAGTGAATTATATAAATTATAAGTTTATGTGAAAAATTATGCAATCTATTGATGTTAAGATTAAAAAAGCAAAAAGTTTGCATTTATTAATTAAATTTGAATAAACATGAAATTGAAAACGAAATTTAATGATTAATAAATAAATAAAAGTGAGTGATCACTCTATAATCGTTATTTGAAAACAATTTTGTAATTGTGAATTAGAAAGAATAAATTATGGACTCTAGGTACGCAGTGCATGAAACGAAAATAACAAAAGATAGCGCTTATTGAATGAATAGATGCTAGTGGCGCATCTCACCCACGTGACGGCAGCATTCCAATTAAATTGAACGGTGAGAAAAATTGAGCGGTTTAATCGCGATATGATGGTATTTCCGTTCCCACAGAGACAGTCACCGAGAGCGCGACTTATTGCGTAATTGCGTGCATCTTATCATTATGCGAAATCTCACCACCCGTCTTTTCCAAATATTGCACATAATTCACTATTATTGCCGATTAATACCCGATACAATTCAAGTGAAACTCGGACAAAAGTAACTCCAATTTTTGACAATTGTATTGACAAAAAAAAATTGACAAAAAAAAAAACTCAAATTTTTCTTTCTTTCTCATCCTCCAACTTGAATCATTTAATCTTACTTTATGTTTGTTAATTGATTTTACACGAAAATATTTAAACAAAGAACAAAACAGTTAACGTCTGACTGATTAATAACACCTTAACACTAATAATATTTGAATATGCCTTTTCTGTAGCTATCACAGCGCCACAAAATGTGGCAGAGTTGTAATGGCGTATTCGGCTAACTGCATTATTTCATTCCGATTCATTGTATCCTTGTTGCTCTTATTGTACATATGATTTAAAAAGAAGTGAGAACAATAATCATATCTAAATTATATATAAATAAAAAATTAATATTAACAATATTAATTTAAATGTAGCTTGATAAATGGCATAATAGTCGTGTTTTAAAGGTATGGCTAAATAAGTATAGAAATAAGCTGAAATATAAAAATGAACGAACATGGAGCAACTGTGATTTTCTTCATCGGTATATACAAAGAGAACCCACCGTGCAACATAATAATCTTGACTGTTTACATGAACGTAGTTTGACGTTGCTGAGGAAAAGAACCTCAGATATGTTATCAATATCAAACAGATTATAATATTCTTATGTCTGTCGTTGATTCAATTAGCGCGAGCGTAAGATCGCGTGGGCTTGCTCTCATATCGAACTCAACTTAATTGGCTGGCTTTTTAGATAACGATGCGCTCGATATTGAAAATTGGATGCGACAAAATCGACTTTCTAATCATTATAATTATAATTCTTAAGCATTTTTCAAACAACCTAAGCTCTGATAATATGCAGTTTTTGCGACAACTTGTCACTTTTGTGAGTTCTTTAGCAAATTAGTGGCCGTCAAGGATAGGAAATCAAATAACAGAATAGTATTCACTTAAAATTCTGCATAATTAAAATTTAATCTGAAGAATTACTTTATTTCTATTTGTCGTGAATTTTATACAAATTGTATGTACTCTTTAATTTGTAGAAAAAAACAAATACTTTCATTTAAAAAACACTACATTTTTCACATATCTTGTATTTTTGTATGTAAACATAAAATGACTAGACAAAAGGAACTAATTATTATATCAATATATTATTATAATAACATTATACAATTTAAATAAAATTTGTTAATCAATTATGAATTGTAAAATTTGAAAATTATCAAGGCTATAAAAAGTTGATTTACTTAGTTAGGTGTTTGGTTTAATTAGGATTAAACTTGTAGCAAAAATATTTACTGTAATTGTACTTTTGTAGACGAAGAGGCTTGTCGAAGGATTTTGCTGGAACATGAGAAAGAACGTGAGGATAAGCTGCGGGATATCGCTGCGTCTTTGACACAGCCGCGAGTCCGCAGAAACAAGCCAAGGAACTCCGAACCAACTAGGGATGTCGTTGATGCCGTTCACGGGATTAACCAAGATAAACTGGTATCTAATTTAAGTTATTATTATTACCTTTTTTTATTTATTTTTTACTTATTACTTACGTGAAATGTCACAATCTTTTTCTAGTCTACATTTTACAATCAAAAATAAATAAACAAAAATAAGGTTTAATAAAAAAGAAATACTAAAATAATCATATAAGCAAATGAAATACAAAGTCTAATATATTTTTTATATTTATATAATTATTTTACAAATCTAGAAATAAAATGAAGTTATTAATACATATATTATTAAAATTCATTAAATAATTCCTAACTCTTGCTGTTATTTATTAGATTTCTAAACGGTATTTCTGCCGAAAGATTGCAAGATTGCCATGAGATTATGAATCTCGTTGAAAACTGTAAAGTGGTAGATAGAATTATGGAATGTTGTGGGAATTGGAATAATGATGTGTTGAATGTGCAGATAAGAGGCGATCCCGACGGCTGTGGTCTCGACATCTCTGGCACGAGATATTCTCCGACATCCGAGTTGCGAGTCGACTTGCCTGCGGAGGATCTCTTGAACATCAAAAAGGGATGGCTAATGAAATTGGGTCTTAATAAGGTACCATATTATTTTTTGTTTATTATTATTTATTCATAATAATATAATTATTGTAATGCTTTCAATCATATAAATTAAGATATATTTATAACATTTACTATTAACAAGTATAGTAATAAAGAATAAATTCAATTTTTGTTTTACTAAATATAATCTAATGAATCTAATGAAAGTTACATCAAATATTTATTGACATTAATTCTAGAAGTTGAATAACACTTGGCCAAAACTTATTTTCAAGAATTGATTAAAAGATATAAACTCTATCTGATTGCGACTACACATTCCAGGAGTGGAACAAGCATTGGTTCGTCTTACGCGGATGCGGATTAATGTATTACCGAGATCCCAGTGCTGAAGACAAGGGTATCATGGATGGTGTCATCGACCTGAATACCGTAACCGCCATCACCGTAGTACAAGTTGCTAGAAACTATGGATTTCAGACTGTGGTAAAAACGCACGATCTAAAATATGGCTTATTACATCAATATTTTCTTATTTTTTAATTTAACTATTACATTCAATCAAATTATTTCTTTTATTTATATCTTTTTTCTTTATATTAAATGAAATATTAACATTCGTATGTATATATATAATACAAATGCAAATTTTGTTTTATCATATATTAATTTCTGTTTTCAAAGTAAAATAGTGTTGTGCTATTGTTTAATAAATTTATTACAAAAATTCGATAAATGATGAACAAATATACATTGCGTACTGAGGCAAATGGAGTATAAAATTGGTTGAATGATAAAATTTAGAGATATTTGTTGTTATATGTAGACATGGGATGACCGAGGTACGACTATACTTTCTGCCGTAACAGCTGGGATTAGATCCAGCTGGATGTCTGCCATCAGTAAGGCCGCCAACCTTCCCAATTCTGAAAACAGTACCGACACGCACGCGATATGTCAGGAAAATCAGCAGGACGTCAGTTCTCAATCCCCCACTGCGTAAGAGACTTTTTGTGTTGATATTCAAAATGATGAGGTTACATTTCATACAATGAATATATTTTATATATATATAAATATGAATTATTTGTAGTTGTATGAATGAAGGTCGAGAAAGGGACTCGATGGTAGCATCAACACCCCTGACTCCGCGCTCTGTGATGTTTTCGTCAGATGAAGAGTATCGTACTGCGTCTGAAGGTGGTCGGCGAGAGTCAGGCGATTGGTCAGAAATACCCATTTCCCCGCCGTTGACCAGGAACGGCGAATGGAGCATAGCAGCAGCTCTGAAAAGCGCGCCGACAACTTGGTCGGAGAATGCAAAACATGAGTGGTCTGAACTGCCACCTTCACCACCTTTGACTCGAACGGCGTTGTCTCGAGTGAAAGCCAGGTCGCGCTCTAGTTCACGATCCAGGGTTTACAAGCGAAGTAAAAGTTCTCCGCCTAGCTCCCGTAGAAGTACTCTGGATAGTGTACGATCAGAGGACCTTATGATGGCCTGCTGTGAACTTGGTGAAGATGTCGAAGAAAACAATAGTTTACCTGAAACAAATAACAGCTTACCAAGCAATGACGAGAGTCCGCTTATCGTCAATTTACTGGATAGTCAAGTCTATAACAACCAGGTAAATGTCTTCTTTCTAGTAATATATTTCTTACAAATAAGTCGAGTTAATGCAAATTGAAATGATAAATTATTCAAAGTGTTATTTTAACATAATAAATATATAAATGTATTATGCACATCTAGAGTATTCAAATAGTTAAGCTGTATCATTTATTTTGAATTGTAGATTACAAATTGTTAGTTGTAAGTGAAGCTAAACCAATTGAATAAAATAAACATCGTTTAAAGACTAAGCAAATTTGGTATGTTTCTAATAGGTTCAAATTTTGGATAAAAAACAATCACACCCGAGTACATTGCTAGTCATTGTAGAACGTCAAGAACATGAAATTGAAAATTTAAAGTCGCAATTGAATTCAGCACGAATAGATGTTGCAAACGCAGAAAAAGAACTTTCGAGATTGCGACAACAAAAAGCAGAAGCAAGCATTAGAGAAAAACAAGTAGAAGAACTGCTCAATACGATTCAGAGAACTGAACAAATGAGAAACAAAGATTTAGAGGATTTGGACAAGATGAAGAAAATATGTAATAGGGACAAGGAAGTTTTAGATTGTAAATTACTTGAAACTGAGGCTATTCTTAGGGAGACTACTGAAAGATGCGAAATGCTCACGAACGAATTATCATCTAGTCACAAAACCGTTGAACACTTACAGGCAGAGGTTACAGCGCTCAGTGAAAGACTTTCACAAGGTGATTTTATCTTTTGAGAATTTCTTTTTATCGCATATAATTATTGTAACTGATAAATTGTAATATATATATATATATATTAAGATCTTGTATTAATATTTAACGGTTCAAATTCAGGCTATTCTTTGATATAAGTACGAAAACGTGAATCAATTTCGTACATTAAAAATGTATATATTTTTGTAATTTATAACAAAAAAATAACTTTTAATCTGTCTAATAAACATAACTGTTTTAATAGTATTTTATGTGTATATTTTTAGGTATTGAAGAAAATGAAAAGCTGTATATGCGTATAAGAGAGTTAGAAGGCAAAAGTAGTTTGTCCACTGCAAGAGAAAAAGGAAGAAGTTTTGATTCTTTAAGTGATCTAACAAATATCGATTTGGATTTGGATTTAAACGTTTTTGATAAAGAACGGTAATATATAATTAAGAATTGTTTATAATAATGTAATAGTGAAAATGTGTGTAAACAATATTTCTAATAATATTAAATATATATTTTAGATGATTGATTGTATATGATTTCAGAGTTATGGAAGAATACGAAGAATTACGCGGTCGTTTTGAGAAGGCAATTCTGGAGATCCGAGTAATGCGCAAAGAGCTTCGTGAGGCCCACGCTACACAAGATGCCCTTGAACTGGAGATATTTGCACACAAACAAGAAACAGAAAGACTTAGCGCTTCAAATCAGGCACAAATTCAATTAATGGCTGCGCGAATTCAAGATCTCACAAACAAACTTGCTGGAAGTGAAAAGCAAGTAAGAACGCTGAAACAAAAATTGACCAAGGCAGAATCGAGAGACAAAAGGCGATCACTATCTTTGAAAGGCCGTGAATCATTTCAAATTTCGCAAGAAGTTGAGGATAAGTTACAAGAATTAGAGAATAAAATTTGCGCAATTGAACGTGGTAAAAGTATACCTCGAGCTACTACCTCTGCCGAATGTAGTTCTAAAGAGTCGAGTTCTAATCCAAAGAAAGAAAAGAAACGCGATGACAATAATAGACATCTTGATAGACGATTGAGACGCAAATCACTTGATAGCGCCACTAGTTCGGAACCAATGAAAGTCTTGATTCGTTTAAGCACGCTGGAGACTAAGGTTGCTAGTGCGATGGAAAATGTTTCAAGTGATGTTGAAAAGGATTCGAGTGAATGTAGTGATGCCAGCTTTCCTTCAGTTACTAGCGAAGTTTCATTGGAGGTGATTTTTACATTTAGAGTACATATAAAACAGTAGTCACTTACTGAACTTATTAAATTAAGAGTCAATCATTTATATACAATAAACATTAGAACCATAAGTATTTATACTAATATATAATTATTATATCATTTTTGTAGGTTTTATCACGACTGCGGAAACTTGAGCGTGGAGTTATCAAATCAAAAAGACGTTTGGAAAAATGTTTAAATTCCACACAAGCAGAGGAAAAGGCTGAAAAATGTTTGCGTTCAATAAACGAAATCTTAGAATGTTGTCTTGATCAGAAAAAATGCCAACCAAATAATCAGGCGCTCGAGTCTGTGAGTATACTCGTTAATCGATTAGAAGATATTCTTCGAGAAAAAATGTGCGAATTAGTGAAGAAACGTGGAACTTTGGCATCTGAAAATCGATTGGACAACAAAGAGAAGACTCGCTTAATTGCAGAAAGAATTGCCTTTGAGAGTGTCATTCTCTCTCGATTGAAGTCAGCATTAGAACAAAAACACGAGCGCGCGGGCGTGTTCGCTGAATTGGTGGAAACTAGTCAGCTTATTTCGAGCTTAAGATGCAAGGTGCTCGGAACAAAGCCTAAAATATACCAAAATACAAACTATATTCAATATCTCACTGCGGTGTTAGCCAACAGATTATTACTTGTTGGAGATGTTGCAAGAGAACGAGAAACCGCCACACCGCACGTTCAAAGTCAAGATCGTTCTTTAAAAATTGAGGAGTTGGATTTATTGTTGGAGAAGCAGAGGGAAGTGAACGAAGCAGTTGCAAAATACAAGGAGGCTCAATTAAACAAACTAGCGGAAGCATTAGCTCTGGAAACTTTAAATTTATCCGAGTCGGAACAATCAGAATTGAATAATCCAAGCAAATTGTTGGAGGACCGTCGTATACGCGAGGCCTGGGCCTTAGCTCAAGAAACTGTCGGCAAGGAACTCGTGCAAGCCGAGATTGCAAGATTTATGACTCGATGTGCGCAAATTTATGAACAAAATTTAAATTCCATTACCGAAAAATGTCTCACTTTTGATGCAACTTACAATATTAGTTTAGAATCTTGGGTAGATGCAGCAAGAGAGCAGCTACATCAGCAAATGCAGTTATCAATTAATGAACTCAGCGGAGTTTATGAAGATCAGCTGCGTAAGATCAAGAGAGACGAACGTCGTCCAGAAGCAAAATATGATTCGAGAGAATTATTGGCAGATTATGCAGATGTTATGGCGCAAAAAGCAGTTTTGGATGCCAGAGTTAATCTGTTACGAGATGGAATTAACACTTGCTATCAAGATGTCATCACTGGCCAAGTCCAAAAGAATTTTGTGTCTAGTCTTATTTTTCAAGAAGATGCAATGCAGATTCTATTAGATAATGATTCTGATAGAGTTGAAGAGTTGATAAGTGATGCAGAATTTGCTTATTTGTATCAACAATTCGTAACACAATGTAAAAATGAAATTAGTTGTGACGAAGATAAATTGAAAATGATGCAAAAATCTCTTGCTTATATGGAAGAGGAAGTCATTTGTCTGAAAAAGTGTCTCAGCAACGTTTTAGACATATCGGATCTACCTGAGTGTACTATAAGCAATACAGATTCCAATTTCTCCGGAATATGTTCAAAGTGCTCTAATTTAAGAGAACTTTTACGCAAACTCACCGACAGTATCGCCAAATGGTCTTGTAAGAGATGTAAAAAGTTGCAGGACAAAATTCAAGCTTTGTCTGCAGAACACGAAAGACAGATAGAAGAACTAAAAGTAGCTCAGGAGAAAGATTTGATGCAAATTAAGGGTGAGTGGGATAATCAACGTCATTCTTTAACTTCAAGATATGAACAAGAAGCTGCAAGCCTAAGAGAGCGAGCAAGAAAATTGGAACATAGGTTGAATGCAATGGATTCAGAACATTCGGCGCATGTGAATGAATTGCGCGCAGCTTATCAGCGCTCAATGAGTACAGAATTGGACACTGACGCAGAAACAAGGAAGCGATACAAAGAGGAAATTAAGCAACTTAGGGCACTTTGTGAGAAAGGTTTATTGGCGATGGAAAATTCACATAGAAGAATTCTTGCAGAGATGGAAGAGAAACACAGACAGGAACTTGAGAGTCTTCGAATTGAAAAAGAGCAGGCACTCTCGGAAGAAACGCAAGCAACGCTCGCAGCGTTGGATGCAATGAGAAAAGCTCATGAGCATGAAGTACAAAAAGAAATTGCTAAGTTTAAACAAGAATTTGTCAAGCAAATGCAAGCACGCGAGGATATTGGAGTACTGCATAAAGAACATGAGTATGACATATTATTCACTCAAATTCAATCTATCATTCAAAACACTAAATACAATTATAATTATTAATAAGATATAATAATCTATTCAAAAATAGTTATATAGTTTAATGGATATACAATGCATCATTTTTTTCTCTTTTTTCATCGATAAACATTTATTCATCAATCAAATTGTTTAAAAACACTCATATTATTATTTGTTTTTAAAAAAGATGTTATGAAGATTTAACAAAAATGTTGTTACTGACAATACAATTTTATTACTATTTTAACATTGCCCTTTGTTGCTTGAGTAAAGTCACATTGTTAAGACAATGTTAACAATTTGTCGACATGGCCCGTACTTCCGACAATGAACAAAAAATATGTATTCAACAACTAGTATACATATACTAGTTGAATCTCTCCAGTTTCGGTTGTGTAAACTTCTTTGACAGTTTTGTATTTTCTCCAAAATTACTCCTTGCAAAAACTATGACCACTTTCATTCCGATTTTTGGGCACAAAATTTGCACTAACACTTTCAGAGAAAATATTGGAAACAATATGTTAATAAAGCTTATTTTGAAGCATACGATCACGATAGAATAAGATGCTAATTTATGTTATAAGCGTCAATTAATTTGCAACATTGATACAATTGTAGAGAAGAGATGGAAGAAATTAAACGAGAAATTCTGTCGCTTTCTGCCAAGTATTCATCAAAGTGCGTCGAATCTGCCGCACTTGAGGAGAAGGTCGGTACTTTAACTAAGCAAGTAGCACAGGCACAACAACACATCATGCAGTTGGATGCACGCAATAAACAATTGCGTGCTCATTTGGTGCTAGAAACCAACGACAGTAGCATTAACGACACAATTCAATTGCTGCGTGGCAGAGACAATGAAATAGCCGAGCAGAGAGAAGAAATTCATCGGCTGCAACAGCAACTCAAAGTAAATATTCTTTCAAATACAGTCATTTATTTTGATTTTAAGTAGGCATGTGCTTAACACTTATCACTTGCTATACTAAATTTAATCAATCGCAGACGCATATTATGGTGCTTATGTGCTTTCACAAAGCTTTTCTTTCCAAATTTACTTATTTTCTTTCCCTAAATACGTAATATTTATTATGCACAAACATTTCAGCGCAGATTTGTGTATATAATGAATGTGCAAAATATGCTTCAAGTGCGCACAAGATGAATATTAAATTATTAACAATGTATAATAATAAATAATTTAATTACTTGCATTTTCATTATGAAACAAATAAATGCAATAATTCTCTTCAGACGAACTTAATCAAATATTGATGTAAAGTGCAGGAATTGAATGAAAAAAAAAAAAAAAATAATAATAATAATAAACTGCAATGCTTAAGTAACATCATTGTAAAATGGAGAGTTAAAGGAAAATGAGTAAGCACAAATGTAATTTATGATATACAAAGCGAATGAAAATAGAACTGTGAATTATAAATTAAGAAAATGAGAATGCAATACAATGAAAGTTTAGAATTGGAAATGTATAATGAAAATTGAGTGTACAAAATGTGGCATTTTGTGGCAAAACTGTGATGAATTACGCGGTCACGTATGCGTACCATCAGATAGTGTGAAGTTAAATAAATGAGTAATCGACGTAATATAAATTGCGATACATTTATTTTCGTGAAATGTATAATGGTTGAGTGACATTTTTCGGTGACGAGTGCTTGAATTTGCAAATTGAAATGCGGGATAATGCAAATGTGACACCGTGGAATAATTATTCTTTCATTTGTCGACACGCGACGTGTTGAACAATACTCGCACCAACGTAAATACATCCAAATTTTCATTCAATACATGTACATAACATATTCCGCTCCATTCTACAACATGCGCGTTTTTTTGCACGCATCCATGTAATCCCGAATCGATTTGCCGCATGGACATTAATCTTTGTTGTTACATTTTTTGTATCTATCACGATTTTCGAAACCGGCGCTGTTACTTTCATCAGTATGACAAGTTCCATTTGGTTTCAAAACGTCACTCCAATTTAAATAATAACATTTGAAAACAAAGATTCATTTATTATTTTATTAATGAAATTCTATCAAATCAGACTACGCCATAAAATGCGCCTGTGAATTGAATCAACTATCATTCCATAATTATATTTATAATAAATAAACGTGTATATATATGTATATGTATATGCATCACTAATAGCATGAGAAGAATGTGCTCTCGCAATCGGCGTCATTAAACCATTCGCCGCAAAGAACATCACGTAACATGAAACATCCGATTGAGCGTGCGTGTAGCGAGGATTTGGCTATGAAAAAGTCGTTTGTGACATACAAACTCGAATCGTCAGTATCTTTGCCATACTCGGCGAACATGATGCAATCAAGCGCTAATGATAAATGCGACACAGTGGGCCTGGACTGTAACGGCCTTTGGAATAACTTGCGCGCAAGGACCGCTCTTCAACACCAATATCCAGGTACAGAAGATACTTGAACAAACCATTCCATCGTATTAATACGATAATCAACAATTGGTTCTCTTCTGGTGGTGGACTCACATTCTCATGTATATTCATATATACAAGCTTTAACATTTGTATATATATAATCAACATTTGTATGTTGTCGTTCTTCATTGTTTGGTCTAATTGTCAAGGGTAGTTTTCGATTATGATTCCATTCAAATTACAATGTAAATTAGAAATGCAAAAATGTGATTTTCTAAATATTCTATTACATTTCATTTAACATTTTTTTTGCTTAAAATAAAGTATCATTTTTTTAACAACATTTTATTGAACACTTCAATGTTATTACTTTACACACATTTATCAACAAACTTAGCGAGACACTTTATATGCATTTATATAACACCGCATAAAAACAAATAAATATAATAATAAAAGTTTCTTCGAAGGAACAACCCTTCCACTGACTCAATTTGAATTAAACATTTTTTCAACTATTTATCTCCAGCTATACTCGTACTTTTACCTTGCTACTTTATCCATATACTGTATTTATTTAGATTCTAAATCTGGTCTACTAAATATTTATACTAAATTCATACTAAATATTTATAGTAATATTTAATTGTTAAAATTTAAAAGTATATATTCCTGTTAAAAAAAGATATTTTTATGATTAATATTGAAAAGTGTACTTGATATTTGTGAAAAATGAGAAAAATATTTATTTTTACTCTACACTGAGGAAACTTTCAAACTAAAATTCCGTCAAATAAAACGCTAAATAGCTTAAATGTTGCTACGCCACATAAGCAATTTTAGCATACATTTTATAGTAAGAAATTGCCACGCAATATTAGTGGGAGATTCATGCGATTTTAGCATAAAAAACGAGTATTTATACACCGATAGCTTTGTGTAACACTTTTTCTCTAGCCAGAGTATGACTCGATATTCGTATTAAGGAAAACACACGAAAATCACATCACTGCGCCACCAATATGTGCAGTTGAGTATCATTGTCGATTTTCGCAGGCAACGACCGGTGATTTTAGCGTCAACGCATACATTTATCACTGCACACACCAACGACAAAGGGGCGGAGTTATACAAAAATCGCCGGTCGCGGCCTGCGAAAATCGAGAGTGACACTCAAATGTGAATAATGGTGGCGCTGTGGTGCGATTTTCGTTTCACATTCTTAGTCTTTTCAGACATCGTGTGAATATCGAAAATTGCATTTTTTTTCACCAGCAAAAGGAGCTACACAAAGCTATCGGT
>JABFPJ010002157.1:0-20998 GCA_022817425.1 Gryon sp. ZL-2020
AAATAGCACCTTGACGCACGTCATGGTAGACTGGGTCTGCTGGAAAGAGGCCCGACTGCTGCCGAAAAGCGATGTTTTCTGCTAAAAAGCGGAGTTTCTGCCAAAAAGCGGAGTTTTCTGCTTGAGAGCGGTACGATTGCTACTGAAAAGCGGCCAACAATGCCCAACTGAATTAGGAGCGCAAGCCCTATGTCCCCCGAGAAGTAGTCTCTGACGAAAGTGCCTCGGGGGAACTGTTATTTGAAGAAAGACGTAGGTGGTTTAGTGGAGTAGGGTCTTCGGACGAGTCGCACACTAATTGGCCCGGACATGAGAGTCTGGACCAATTGTCCGCAAAAAGGATTCCCCCCGTCTATAAAAAAAAAAGAACACACACACACACACACATGCGTACACACATACAAGATCACCATTAAAAATAAGTATTGGCGGTAGCCATTTAAATGCATGTTAATTTAATAAAAAAAATGCGACAGGGGTCGTGTGTGTGGTGGCGACACCATCATCCTCACGATCACTGTCTGTGTAAGGACATAATTGCAAGGTGGAGGCGAATAGACTGGTATCTGAAGCCCGTTACTACCTTAACCAAACGCAACAAAGGAAGGAAAAAAAATATATGGCTGAAGAATCACCTTAATTGTGATTGGGGATTGTTCAGTTCTGCTGCACTGGAGTTAATGTCTTTTTTGTTAAATCTTTTTGTTAAATCTTCTTTAAATATAATCATGTAGGCTTTGATTCTAAGTAATCACCTACACACATACGAATTACTTAAAAACTCCTATATACACCAAAAATATCTATCCAAAAAAGATTTTAAGGTAAATTGGCAGAGAAATAATTATTGATTTTTTTTTCCTTTATTTTCGATCACTGTGCATTGCTTGCATTTACGCGAACTGCTAGACAAGCCTTTACTGTATGTAGGATTTATAAAATAACATAACCCAATAACTTTTCATTGAACCATTTTTTATTTCAGGCAACAGCTTAAAAGTGTTGGATAAAAATGTAGAATTAGTAACTAATTCTACACATTTATCATCTTTAATATACATAAGTAAAAACCAAACAGATTTCGTTGTATAAAAATATATAGGCGGAACTTAATTCAAAGTTTCTATTTCTCGTTTCACATAACGTTTTTAATTGTACATCTATTAAAATTGTATAACATTTAGAAATTGAATTGCATATCATTTCCTAAAGTTTATAGTTAATAATTTTTTCTTTTAGACGCGATTATTTTTCAAACTAATGCCGTTCGGGAAATTTAAATTAAAGACATTAATCAAAATACAATAAAAGTCTCATATAAATTCATTTAAAACTATTTTCTTCATACAAAAGAAAAAATGGAAGCCTCTTCATCGTTGTTTTTAAAACGGAAGAACTCAATAAATTAAAAACTTAAAAGTAAATGTAAAATCGTAATATCAAGTACAATGAATATCAATATTTAATCACGCATTAATCCTAAACTCAGATCTATTGTAACTTTCAGAAAAATCTTTAAAAAACTACACGTTTGAACATTTTGAAGACAAAATTGTGCTGTGCAAATTGCGCGTGAAATTAGCACCAAGAATTTTGTAGATTTAAACATTGTTTTTTCTGATTTTAAAATTTAATTTAAAGTGATCATTTTCTAAATTTACTTTCAATTTAATCTTCGTCATCTCCTAAGCCAAGGCCCTTAGAAATTTCTGCGGCAGACATTTTTGGACCGGAAGATGGTGGCGGTGAACTTGGTTGCGGCGAAGGTGTTGCACGAGGTGGCGGTGGCGGTGGCTCGTATCGTTGATCGTAAGGTTGATTTCGATCAGTTGGATGGAAGTCGTCGTTTCTATGTTTCTGAAAAGTAATTAATGAAATGTTTTCATATATTGTACTACACAAAATATGAAATTATATGGAATTTTTTGGGGGGTTTTTTTAGCGACATTCTATTTTGCTGCTACTCAGAAACTGCTATTTTGAATGGTTTAAAATAATTAAGTTAAAATAGTGATTCATATTCGAACAAAGTAAAACCGAACACACTCTAAGTCATCTGATAGTACCCGAGCACAGTCGCAGTAAAATCGAACATATCCGAAATAAAACCGAAAATATCCGAAGTAAAATCGAATATATATATGAAGTAAAACTAAACATATGTAAAGTAAAACGAAACACACACGAAATCATCCGAAAGTATTCGAACACACCTGAAGTAAAACCGAACATACCTCAACAAAGACGAAATAAAATAGAACTTATCTGAAGACATCTGCTCATACTCAAAGTCATCCGAGCACACCCGAAGGAAACCCGAACATATTCAAAGATATCCAAAAATATTCAGAAACATCTTAAAAATGTATTCGGATACATTTGGTTTTATTTAGGATCTAAATAAAACCAAATATACCCGAATACATCCGATAATAAAGCCGAAATCGAAAAATAACATTTTCATAACAAGTAGCAGAATAGTATATTATAGGCATGTACACTATTTTACGTGCTTGTGTAGCGTGCATAAAAAGTTAGATTATGCACTAGTGTATAAAAAACGTTTTTATGCATCGAGCGACGTTAGGAGCGAGTGTATAATATACTTTTTATGCACGCTACACAAGTACGTAAAAATTTAAATTTCACACTAAATAACATTCTGTTGTAGTTATATATTATTTTGTATTATAAATATAAGCAATTTTAAAATTAGTTGTCTTGTTATTTCCGAATAATGAAGGATTTGTTTTTTAATTACCGAATGACGTTATGATTTCAACTAATACTTTATTATAAAACTTTTTCAAGTTGTAAGATCATGTTTAAGGAACATTTAAACTGGATCAGCTTTAGCTACTACATGATATTTAAGAAACTTTTTTTATTAATTTAAATAATTTGGAATAAAAAATAAAAAGTTAAATGGTTCAATATGCAAGAAAAATGTATAAAAATATAAGCAAAAGAAAAATCTCGATAAATAATGAATAATACCCCAAATCAAAATTGCACACATCCAGACAAAGTTAATTTTGTTAGAAGCTACTTGTTTTTATAAAAAATAAATAATCGTTTACCTTAAAAAAATTTTTTTACTTATTGTTAATACCGTACAAGCGCCAATACTTGTCTTATTATTTCTGGAAATAACAAGACCATATGTATTCATAGAAATAATAATATTCTTATTTTTTAATCTAATCGAATAAAAGTACTTGAATTATGGAGCAAAATGACACCATTAATTCAATTTAAAAAATATCGACTTATTTTGAAAATTCCAAGATTCACAAAACTTACATCTTTCGGTTTCGTGAAATTATCAAAAGCCGAACTAAGCAGAGACGAACCCAAGGCAGCGCCAAGGCCCCCCAAAAAGTTATCAGATCCTCCATGTTGTGTGGGTTGGCTGTATCCACCCGATGGCTGGTACCCACCAGAAGGTTGATGACTACCACTGGCTCCTCCGAGAACACTTCCCAAAATACCAGATAAGGTACCCGAAAAATTATCACCCCCTGACGATGGTTGTTGGGATGGTGGCGCGTGTCCTCCACCTGCTCCGCCTATAATTTCATTTCATTATATTCATGTAAAATTAAAAACAAAAATTATTTAAAGTTCTTATAGCAATCACGTTGGCGACTAAATAGCAATTATCTATAATGTAAACTTGCAACAAATATCTTTTTTTAATTAATATAAGCAATCATTTTAACATTTTTTGTTAATTTGAATCATATAGTATAGAATTATTTAAAAAAATAACAAACATTTCTATAACAATTCATATTTTGCTATATCATCCTTAATTTTTAAAAGCTATATCCCACCTAAAGCTCCCAAAAATGAGCCCAACATTCCGCCACCACTGCTAGGATCAAAAGTAGGATATGTTGGATAATTTTCACGACTATTCTGCATTGCATTGGATGCCAGACTACTCGCCAGTGCTGCCCCTAATGCACCCAAACCTCCTAAGCCACTTTCACTTTCGCCATGAGATTTCTTTTCGTGATCCTGTTCTTGATTCTGTTGACTTCTTTTCTATAATTATAATGAATAATCAGTTTTTCATTAATTACGAATTTGTTATGAAATGGAAGATGTTTCGATGTATCATGGTTTTTGTTACACTAACATGTAAAGCATTTGCGAGAGCAGCAGCGCCACCTGCAGCCACAAGTCCGCCCACAGCTAAGCCTATTTTGTCCATCAAATCACTGCCTCCCTCTTCTTCCTGCTTCTGTCCGTAACCAGGCTGAGGTCCGTGTGGTGGTGGTGGTCTGTATCCTCCGGGACTGGGTTCATTTGGATGGATGGTTGGATAAATTCCACCTGGTGCTAAAATGCGAATTTTTCACTTTGAATATAAAATTAATTTAATTTATTCAGCACAAGCAATCTTTGTGAATAGAATCCTTACATGAAAAGAACATTTCTATACTAATAAATTTATATTTAGAAAATAGTCTTAAAATACAAAATAATGTTCATTATAAAAGAAGAAAAACATTTTATGCACCTTGGGAGCGGACAAAAGTGGAACTAACCATGCCCTAGGGCGGTAAAAATGCTCTCGGGCTACGCCCTCGAGGATTTTACCGCCCTCGGGCGGTAAGTTCCACTTTACCGCCCGCTCCCTCGGTCCATAAAATAGCGTACCAGCGTCGTGCGCAGTGGCGCCCTCAGCAGTAATATACTATTTTTAATTATCAAAGTTTAAATTGACTATTTTTCCCAAACTTGATAAAATTCACTTATTATTATTTCTGATCAATAAAAATTAATTTGAAGATAATCATACGAGGTGGTCCAAAATTAGCTTCAGGTATATCCACCGGCGGAGCACTCGGCGGCGGACCAACGGGAATAACTTCAAAAAAGATGGATGCAATTTCAACATCGCCATCGATTACGAGATGAGTGATCTTTTGATAAGGAAGTCGGTGTCGAAAGTCTGTGTAATGTTGACCATTAATGGCTACTTTGAAGCAATTATGCTGACATAAAATAATGATCTCGAAATCCTGTCCAGGCTGAATTACCATTGAACCGAAATTCTCCTCCGGTCCCCAACTCATGGATTGAAGATTGTTTCGTGTGATAAATCCGTCATTAAAGCGTGGACACAAATGTAACGCAATGTCATCGCGAGGAACCAAAACTGGACCCAGCTGATAGTTTACGGCAAATCTTATTGCATCCTCAGGAACTTTTCCCTGAATTTTTACCATCTTACCGGGAAATAGTCCTCCTTCGATTTCACCCACATATGGCAGTTGCTACAAATTGGTTATTTTATATAAAAATTAAATATTTCATTTTTATTATGTAGAATCTTTTATCTTAAATCTTTAATCTTTAATATAAAAAATATTATATTATTTTAATTAATAATACCTAAGTTTCAGTGTAAAATCTAGAAAATAATTACTATGAAGATATAATTTGAATTCACTGATTTTTATCGTTATTTAAAGAGTAATTTAAAGGTGACTCAATTATTCTTCAAGAATATTACAACTACTCTTTTACAAGGTTACATAATTAGCCTTGACAAATGCCAGCGAATGAAATATTTCAATTATTTAGATTACTCTACGGATTTTAAGTGAAAGTCTAATAAAGACACAAAGATAACATTATTGATTATTTTGACTTCTACTGCAATGTATAAAATGCAATTCAACTTTTTCACAAACTTGTTTTATTTTTTATGTATTCTCTTTAGACTTTTTTTAACATTTTTCAATATTTCACTGAAAATTTTTCACTTTAATTCATACAAAAATAAAAAAAATAAAAAAAAATAAAAATATTAATTTTTAATTCTCTAAAAGATACAATTTAAACTTGCTCCATTTTTACGTTGACATTTAACTTTAAAATTGGCATAATTTGATTGATTATCGTGATTTCAAAAAAAAAAAAATTGTCTCAATAAAAAACGCAAAATATCACAATTGCGATTCAAAATGAACAGTTTTTTTACCGGATTTAAAATCGGCGGTGCTGTCATTTTTCTGTCACTTTTTTTCTTAAATTAAGAAAACAAACTCAAAACTTAGTTGCGACGAAGACACAGATATGAGAAAGTCAAAAGTTACAGTTATTCTTGAAATAACGAAGACGACCAGCGCCTCTTCTATTTACAGAGCTGACGTTTACTTCATTAAAGCGATAGACAAAACCACGAAGGATTATTTGGAATGACTGCTCACATATAGAATCTTCTTCGCAGAATGATGTTGACATCATTTCGTGTTATGGTTAGCAGGATTTTCGATAGAGAGCGCTTTTAATTGTTGTTTTCAAATGAATATAACAATGTATAGATTGATCGTTGTTGGATAGATTTTTTTTTAATTGTTTTAATTATTGTTTTAAATAATCAAAATTAAATATAAAAATTAAAGTTAAGTAAAAATCGAATTAAATTTAATTAAGATTAAGTTAAAATTAAATTAAATTACAATGTATTTCAACAAATTTTTATGTTTTATTTTTAAATATTTTTAAGATCGACTTCCCACTTTTCCACGAAAACTGAGATTTTTAAATTCAACCGTAAAAGCAAACCGTAAAAACAAACATTCACATTTTCCCCCATTTTTAAATAAAAAATATTTATAATATGTTGAATAAACAATTTTACGAAATGAAAACAAAAAAAAGCTTTAGGTACTATAATTTTTTCCATTTTTGAGATCGCGAATATTAGCAATGTTTATCCATCAATTTTTGTTGGAATAATTTAATTTATTTTTTTAATATTATTATTTTTCATAATCAAATTAAAATTAAATTAATTAAATTAAAATGAAATTTACTTAAAAAATGAAATTTCTTAAAATAAAAAAAGTACAAAATAAACAAAGTAAACTTTAGTTTAAACTTTAAACAATTTTTACTCTTATGTTTCATTCTAAAAATAATGAAAATACTTTTAAAAAAATTAATATTTAACAAAATTTTTTTAACATTTAAATGTCCACTTTCCCGTGAAAACGGTGATTTTAAAATTCAACCTTAATACTATCAAAAATCATTAATTTAAAATATTTTTAGAACTATAAATATTTTACATTTTTTTAATAACCAATTCTTATTAAACAAAAACAAAAATAAACTTTATTCACAATTAATTTTTTGAATTCATTCATTCAATAATTTTGAGATTGTGAATGCACAGATGTCGTACGCGTATATTTGTATACTGGAAAGTAGCGAGAAAAACGTTCAGAAACGTGGTTAAATTGATTGTCCGTAATGACTTTTCTCGGACGTAATTTTGATTGAAAAAACCATCGACAACTAATCCTGCGTTGGAAAAACGAATTGTCAGCGAGTGAAAATGTCGCTTTGTATTCGCAAGTTGTCTAGCAAATTGCCGACGACGGTTTGTACACGAAAAAAAGTGACGTTTTTGGATGCACGAATTCAAAATATTTCTAAGTCAAAGGTAACCCCTTTTAAATAAATCATTTTCCATGTAAATTTAATGTCAAACAAAACTTCCTTATATTGTTTGACATTTTGCATACAAAAAAGTTTGCAAATCAACCTGTAACCTAACCTCAAAACTCTTACATAATATTTGTTAATATTTGTTATACATTCGCAATGTCAATTAGAGTCAATTAAATATGAATTTAATAACTTAAATTGGATTATTTTTTATTTTGATAAATTTGAGTCACACCAAAGATTCGTTTTATTTTATACGTTATTTCACATTTTGCAGGTTTTTCTTACTTCAGGGTTGTTGCTCTTTATGAAATGCTTAGATTCCCTGACTTTTCCAGGTTTTAAGGATTAAACAGTAATTTTTCCAGGAACGTTAAATAAGAGATAATTATTTCCAAGTAATATAAAATGTTTATTTAAACAATCATGGTTCAAAGTTCTGACTATTTTAGATTAAAAAATTCTAGCTTGATATAGTCCGAAATTTAAGACACAATTTTTCAGTTTAAACTCAAATTTTCATACAGTTTGATTGCTGAAAGTATCTGCTTATAAAATTTTATCTAAAACTGTCTGAAATAGCATGAAATTTTATACAATTTCTAACAGTTTCAGCTAGAATTATATAATCAGATACTTTCAGCAATGAAACTGTATGAAAATTTGAGTTTAAACTGAAAAATTGTTTCTTAAATTTCAGACTATATCAAGCTAGAATTTTTTAATCTAAAATAGTCAGAACTTTGAGCCAGGTTTGTTTAAATAAACATTTTATATTACGTGGAAACAAGACACAAGGAAAACTAACCATAATGCCCAAAAAGTAATAACGACGATTCATAATACAAAATCAATGAAGAAGATATAAAAAATTTACAATATATTAAGAATATAGTAATTTATTTACAATATATTTTAGTTTTTTACATAATAAGTAAGAAAATACAATTTGAAAAAATGCAAGATTAATTACAAAACTCTCTGACATTTCCATGAATATTCTAGACAAATAAAATTCCCTGATTTTTTTTCATGTTCTACGTGCGCAACAACCCTACTATTTGGAACTACTCTGACCTGTGATTTTACATGATTTTTTTTTTAATTTTTTTATTTTCAGTTAACGGATTTAGTTCTACAAAATGACATACTGCAAACGTGCAAAACAGTTCCCGCAGTGTCGAATTATTTGCACAAATATAATGATGAGAATAATTTAGCATGGAAATTGGATAATGAATTAGAAAAAAGTCCGATTACAAGAGTAGCTGACAATTATGAAAGAAGTTGGATCCAAAGACATGAACTGAAAATGAGAAGAAATCATTTGAACATGCCGTATGTAATTTCCACACAAACTAACGTTGGTATTAAAGAAAAAGAGTCAAGTCCAACAAAGGATCCGATATTCGACACATCTTCGTCGAGTCAAAATGAAGATTCCAGTTCCTCGAGGGAAGGTAGACCTTCGGTGGAACAAATCGAACGAATCAAGGAAAATCTGGCTCTGACTGTAATTATGATTTCTATATTTTATGATATTTTTATATGTTAATTACCAAATCTACTAATTTGCATCGTTTTTTTTCAGTTACCAACTTTTTTCGTTTATCCAATGGATAATACAATTTTTACTGCCGATTTAATTGTTGTTAATAATATTAGAGGCGTAACAACAAAGTAAGTTTTATAATAAGCAAATTTTTTACTATGTTTATTGAATATTGTTTAATTCTAATATACGTTTTTTAGAGGCTTTTCAATGTATTTTTTACAATCATCAGCTTTGAAAATTTATGCTCATATGAAATTTATTTACGTGAAAATGGAAGTACTCAAAATAACTGCGAATCCCGAAGATGACAGTGTAAAAGTTCGCTGGCGAATTTGCGGAATCTCCGGATTCAAGATATTTTCACGATTTCTCGCTTTTAAAAATCCCTTCAAAGTCAAGGACACAATTCAGCGAGAACAAGAAACGTAAGAACAATTTATTGCAATTTCAAGTATTTTTTAATAATTTTGATTTTAATTAAATTACAATTTAAAAAAATAATAATAAAGAAAGGTTGAAATTATCACTAAGCCAATTTCATGTAAGTTTAATTTAATTTTACAAGATAAATTGTCGTCAAAGAACCCCTATTTCATGCGCTTGTGGTAGCGCTTGCACGTCCAAACAGTATACAACATACAGCCAAAACGATTGATCTGAAACAGAAAATCGAATAAGATTATAGAAGTAGATCAAATTTATTGGAGTTTGACGTACGGAATAGTATATTACGTCCGAGGGCGCCACGTTTTTCAGTCTTGCGCAGCGGAGCGAAAGTTGGAACTAACAGCGTTCTCGTAGCGAAAGCTTCGCTTTCGGTACTCGATGCGTATTTGTTAGAACACCGAAAGCGAAGCTTTCGGTACGAGAACGCTCTTAGTTCCAACTTTCGCTCCGCTGCGCACGACTGAAAAAGTTTTTTTTTTATCAAAATGACGTACAGTGAAGAAATGTCCTTTTTTCCCTCTATGTTTTTCATATTTGAGATACTGTTTAAAATTAAAAAAACACTTTTAACAATTTTCGTACGTCGAACTCCAATAAATTTGATCTACTTTTATAATCTCATTTAATTTTCTGTTTTAGATCAACCGTTTGGGGTTCTTTGTCGACAATTTATCTTATAAAATTCAATTTGCGTAATGTAATAGTTATATAAAACAATAGAGAAACCCCCAATATTATTTATTGTTTGGTTTTTCTACAAAAATCATGAAAATAGCTGTTTTTTACGCAAAAAATTCCGTAAACCCCCCCCCCCCCTTAAAGAAATATTTGTGTAATTTAATTATTAAGTATAAATACACTAAAAGAAAGTAAAGTACAAAATATAATAAAGGTTCAATGGTAAAATCGCGCTTGTATTCTAGTTTAACACAATGTTGCTTTTAAATAATATAAATTTATTATTAAAATAAAAATAATTTCAAATTATTATTTTTAGGTGGTACGACGGTTTCTCGACATATTATATTAACGATAAAGGAAAAGTTCATCAACTTACGATCGATAAAGTAATGCCAGACAGTGATTTAGTAAAAAAGAAAGAATACAAAATCCCACCGGTAAAATTGGCGATATGCATTGGCATCTCGAATTTAGATTTTTTATTATGTAAATCGTTAACAAAGTTGTAGCATATAAGAGCAATTCTGTAATCTACTGTAAAATAGTCAACGATGAAAAATCATTTTAAACGCACTTAGTGTTACAATGTTCCGTTTTTACAGTGAAAAGAAAATACAAAACTTGAACAAGTTTGTATTGAAAAATTTTGCAGATAATTTAAATTTGTATTACAAAATAATTCCATTCATTTTGTAAATGTTCTTCTCTCTGTTCCTTTTTCTTAATTTAATTTAATTTATTTTTGATTTACTGTTAATTAACGTACAAATGAAATATAATAATCAAAAGTAAATTTACAATTGCAAAATAATTTGTCATTCTTTCGGACATTGTCACATTTCTTCATGCATTTAAATGGTACAAAATTACATTAACTGATTTTAATGTTTTAAAAACAAGTTACAAATTTATATTAATTAGTGCAAACCCAAGAATTTATTCAATCACGGCGATGTAATATCAACGTTTAATAATTTTCGTTTTATGATTGTATATATTTTTCAAGTTGTACATTGATATATAAAGTAAAGTTGATTGTATTTAAACACATTTTGTATGATTCAGTGATTTTATGAACACAAGTAGAAAGATTAGAGTAGAAAAAGCACTTTACTGCCTCTAAACTTGGAAAATAGTACTTTTGCATTCTAGGGCAGAAAAGTGGTTTTCCGCAGGAATAGTATATTATGCACCAAGAGCACATAACTTTTCGTACTCGCAAAACGAGTACGAAAGAACAATTTTACAATTTTTTCCAAAATTAAAACTAAATTACAATACTTGCAAAATCACAGTTTATTTATAAATTTGAATAAAAAATACATTCACTGCATTTTAACATGACATTAACAAATACAGAATAAGTTACAATATGTTGAAAATTATATCCATCAAAGTCGGTTTCATTAATTACGCATTATTTCGTTCAATGCACAATTAAACCTATTGTTCATCAAAATATAATACATTCTTTGTTTTTAAAGCTAGTTTTAAGTGTTTTATTTATTTATTTCATTTCTATATCCACGTTGATTTTGCGTTGATTTAACGTGGATATTAGAAACTGTTTTATCGGAACAAAAAAGTCAGCCTTCATCTCAAAGGACTTATATTAAACATTATACTTATAAGAAATTAATATTGCTGGATGCTGGTAGACGTTAAATTGTCATGATTTTTTCAATAAATAATACTAAACGTAATAAGTTTAATAATTTAATAACTAAATACAAAATATATATAAAAAAAAAAACGAAACATAATTGAATAACTGTTTCTCTCGACTTTTTTTATTAATTGCTTCACTTCGTAGAATTATAGTCAACTTTTTAAGGTGAAATAACAATGGAGTATGAATTTTCAATAGACATGATCTTACTTTTTAAATATTATTATTATTCTTAAAAAAAAGACAACTTAAAAAAACAAAAAAATTCTACTGATATGTGAAGAAATGTTTTATCAAATAAATAATTTACAAGAAGTTGCACAATTTTTTATGCATTCTATGTCAAGATAGTATAGAATAAAAATTTTATTAGCTGTAAAGACAAAAATGTTTGTTCCAAAAAATCTTCTTGTGCAATACATTAACAATAAAATGTGTTTTTAAATGTTTTTTTTAAGTTTTTCAAACATTTATGCAAGTAGCAGAGGCTTTTTTTACAAATTCAACTTTGTGATAAAAAAATTGACATATTAAAAAAATTGAAGATATGCTTATTGGGATTAGTAGAACAGCATGTAACTCTGGCAGATTTGTATACAATTAAATTTCATGGTCGCAATATTACACATATCATAATTAAAAAATGCTTATCGTGTGAAAAAATTTGTTTGCTTTTAATTATTTTAAGTTTATAAAAATAAGTAATAACGCTTAAAATTAATGAATTTTTGCAATAAAACAAATGCATACAGTATTGAAACTACAGCGCTACCAACCACTACCAACGGATACTGCTAGTTCTAATTCCATCTTAGTACTCCATTGATATTTGATCTTAAAGAAAACTTGGATAACATTTATCACAACCTTAATAAACAACTTCATTCTATTAAGTTAAACTATATTTCTGTAATCTTAATTATTTCGTATCCTTGAATTTCAGCTACTTTTCTTCTCCACCAACTCCTTTAACGATTTCTCTAGTTTATCTCCAAACGCAGTAAAACTAAAATGCTCATCAAATCTCTTCCTTCCCGCATTTCCCATTTTGGTTCTCAATTCTTTATCCGCAATCAAAGGCACGATTTTCTCTACAAACTCAAGCTCGTTGGACGCGAGAAATCCCGTTTCCCCGTCGACGACCGTTTCTCTCGGTCCACCGGAATTGTGCGCCAAAACTGGTTTACCATTAAACATCGCCTCCAGCGGCACAATTCCAAAGTGTTCATTCTCCGGAGTGTAAATCACAATGTTGCAATGCTTCAGCAATGAAACTTTGTCAATATCCGAAAGCGATCGAAGAAAAAAGACCTTTTCATTAACTCGTAGTTCGTCCGCCAAACCAATCAGCTCCAAATGATATTCAACATTCTCCTCAACTCTTTTGTCATAACCTCCAGCAATGATTAAGTACAAATTCGCATAATCCTTGGGTGACTTGCTTTTCACCTCAGCTAACACTTTAATCGCCAGTTCGAGATTCTTTTTGCGTTCGTAACGATTGATTGACAAAATAATACACGCGTCAGCTGGCAACTTTTGGTCCAGAATCCTTTCCAGTCCAACTACCCGGGTTTTCTCGAAGAAGTCCGTGTTGATGGACGGATGCAGAATTTCAGTAGCTGTTTGATTGTCTCGAAGTGACGGAAAAGTGTCGTAAAAAACACCTTGAGTAAATAAACTGTTGACGAACACTTTGTCTGATTTACCCGTCGTGTATTCCTCCAGGAAGTTGAGCGGGTAGCGGTAGGCGGATTTGAGACTTGACCCGGGCTGGGAAAGCAGTTGGTCTGGGTAGTGACAGTAGTAGACAACGTATGGGATACGTAGTTTTAGAATTGGAATGCAAACTGATACGAGATCACAGAAGACGACGGTTGGTAGATTTTTGCTGAATAGAATTATGTAC
Organism: Gryon sp. ZL-2020; assembly: GCA_022817425.1. NCBI lineage: Eukaryota > Metazoa > Arthropoda > Insecta > Hymenoptera > Scelionidae > Gryon > Gryon sp. ZL-2020. The sequence goes on from JABFPJ010002157.1 coordinate 13,735, forward strand.
AAAGCGGCGAAAACCTAAACACAACAATTTTAATAACATTATTTTCATTGTTGATTAGAAAGCAAATAGATAAAGTGTTAATCTTCTGTTTAACTTTACAGGTGTCCCCCGTATATCTCCACAGCGCGTTTTACGAAACCGTGTTGTGTGAGACCTATGACATAATAACAAATAGGAGTTACGTTCCAAGTACTAAAAGATTACATGTTTTTATTTAACATTTTTTTATTATAAAATCTGATTTGTTATTCCTTTAACTAATACAAAGATGATAAAATATTTATTTATTTATTTATTTACATCAATATACGCGAATGCTCTCAATTTAGTAAATGCTACAAAATTATAAAGAACAAAAATCATTTAATAGAATGTATTTGACTAAAAAAATAAATAAAAGCACAGTAAATTTTAATAAGAGCACAAGTACATGCAATAACGCAAAGTTAATTTTTAAATTTTTCATATATGGGTCATTCCATATGAAAGTTAGAGGTGAATCTGAAAATTAATGTAAAATATTTTTTTTATGATTTTATATCGAAAATAAATCGACACGTATTTTGGCGTTTTTCATTTTGACAAGTATTTTTTGAGTTATTACTTTTTGAAATTATGAGCAAATTCTGAAATTATGACATCTTTTATTTAAACATATTTTAACAGCTAGTATCATAATAAAAAAAATGTCGTGGTAAGCATTTGCTAACTAAAATTTCCTCTACTTTTCGAATATCGATAAAAAAGTTAGAAATTATTTAATTATAACCTGAAAATTTGCATTTTTTAAACAAAAATATATATATCTCAAAAAATGCATGATTTATTTTTCTGATTTTTGGACCAATTAGTGGCTTATAAACTAACATAAACTTAAGCACGTGATCACCGGAAGCGTTATGATACAAAAAGGTTCAAACGTGATGTAATTTGTTTAAAATTTGTTTTTTATTATTTTTCGTCGACCTTTTAAAAAATTGAACTAAAATTTAAATTACAATTCATAACAATAACAAATAAAAAGCGAGTAAAATAATAAGAATGAAACACTATATCTATACTACTTAATTAAATATCATTTTATAAACAGCCAACAATTGAAAACTAAACAACAGTATAAAAGAAATGTTGTTTTTGTAACAACAAATTTTCAAATTGTTCTTCGAATTCAAAGAGAAAAAAACCTTGTATAAACATAATAATATGAAACTTCACTCCCATTATCAGCTGGCTTGTATGTACTGTCGTCGCGTAAGTAACGGTTAGGTAATGTTGCACATATAAAAAAATTCGTTTTTTAATAACATTTGAATAAGATATACATTTTTGAATAACAACTTCGTATATTAAACAAAACTATATCGAAAAAGTTTCGCAATTTTAAAATCACGTTATAGCGAAACCGCGTTGTACGAAGGATACCTGTAATTGATTTTATCGAAATTTCTATTTAACTACTTTCAACATATAGCTTAAACTGAAAAATCATTAGAAATCGAAGATTAACAAAAATGCAGACAATTCTTTAAACAAAAGATACTTCGATGTATATTTTACTTTAACTTAAATGTACATATGATTTTAATTGAAAAAAAATAAAGTACAATTTTATAAATATTTTTGAAAGATTCTTAATTAAATCCTTATAAGTCAAATAATTACAATCATTTCACATGAAAAACAAAGTAAATATAAGTTTTACTCTAGTGTTATAAAATAGTAAACTTTGTACATCTTATTATACTTCTGTGATTTTTGCAATTGTGCAATTTCTTTCAAAAAACAGCTTCATTAAATATTCTGTTTAGTAACCGTGCAAAGTCCTTTATTTTAATTGTTACTCTTTAATATAAAAATATTCAAACAACAATAGTTTTACGTTTAAATTGACGTCAGTCATCTAAAAACAATAGTAAAATAAAATAATTCCTATTCAAATTACTTTATCTTTTTTAATTTTCATATTTCAAAATTTAAATTAACTTTTGATTATTTGTATATATTTCAAAATAATTAATTATTTCAAATAATTTGTTAAATTTTAAAATTAATTCGAGTGAAATATTTATACAAAAACAAAAACATGCGAAAATTCACCATTCGTAAATATGCGCACAGGGCATAAAATTTCCCAAAAATGTGTCTTGGCAGCCAATCGCCGACAACGTCAACGTGTATGCTTTTGTCCTTGGTTTCGGCGAAACAGTGGTCAGGGTCATGATGTGTTGTGACAAATCGCACTTCGTAACCTCTTTTTTGCAATGCCAAAGCGGCATCCACGACTAATCTTTCGGCACCACCGATTCCCAGATCGGGATGCAAAAATGTGATTTGCATTGTTCGTTTGACCTATTTTCACTTTGTTTAGTAATTGCAATATTTTTCGACTGTTTAAACCAAAAAACACTGCTCGGTTGTATAACTGTCGAGCTCAATTTGCCGTTTGAATTGCAAGCACACATGAGACTCTGCCACGTTGTTGTGTGTTCTGCTCCAAAGACTGAACAGCTATAGCGATGTTACGATTGGCTGACGTGGAAAACGTGCAATTTATCAAACTGTTTAAATGATATAAGATGTAATTTTATCAGTTTGACCTGAATCATTAGAAAACAATTACACATTTTTTTTTATTAAAATCCTTATCCTTATTATCCTATATACTTCAAACCCCTTTTAACAAAGCAAATCTCTGATCATTTAGAATTAGCATAGGCTAGATTAGAATTCTATTTAATAATATTTTCTCAACAACATTTCACAAATACAAATTATGATGCAGGAGGGTTATGAAGAGTCATAGAACGGCATTAAAAAGGTCATAAAAAGGGCATGGAAAGATTGTAAGAAGATCATCAAAAGGCCATAAGAAGGCCTTAAGAAGACTGTAGGAGAGCTATAGTGAGTTACTTGGTCGAAGCTGGAGATTCATGTTTATATTTAGAAAACTTATAAAATCGAAAACGAAGTACTAAATTAATCTAATAAAATAATCAGGAATGAAAAAATAATGCAACTCTCAAATGACAGACAGAATCGTTTCATTCATTTATATACACAGAATGATTGAAACAAAGATAAAACACTTTTCGACAAAATGTAATCGTTCAAATAACTTATCGTTACGCTAAAATGTAAAATTTTCATGTGTTGATGTGTGGTATGTGTAAAAACGTATGATCTACGTTTTACTTAATGATTATTTTATTGAATACATAAAATAAATGGTCAGTTGCTTAAACTCACGTACAATAAAACAATCAGCTGATGCAATCAACATTATATACAATCACAATACAAAATCATATCACAATCGAAGGGAGTCGACACTTATGTACAATTAACGAACAATATAATAAAATATAAACAAGGACGATAAATGTTCCTATAACCAATACTGCATTTCGATCTTTCGCTCATTCATTATTATCTAGAATCAAACACATGTATTAATTTACAATGACAATTTGTTGCACTTTTCATTGACCAATAAATGAGCATTTTATCATAAAAATCCACAAATATTTCATTTATATTAAAAAAAGGAAAAAAACGGACTCATTTATTGGATTTCATAAAATGACACAGAAAATCGAAAATTCTGTGCCAAAGTTTATACAGTAATTTGATAATTGCGTTGGAGAATTTTGCAATTCAATCGCAAATGAGTTAACGTGTGAGATTTGTTAAGTTTGTGGTCAAGGTCAATGAATCGTTGCTAGTGTTCTTCGTTAGAGCTATCTAATGAATGATTTTCCGCGAGCAAGGCTGCTGCCGGATGTTGACGTTCTGGCACGCGGAAGACGCCGCGCGCTAAATGCGGAACTGGCGGCTGGTTGTTTTGATCATACAGTCGGTCAACCTTGCAATGAATTATCCTAATCGGCGGTGGCAAAAATTCACCGCAATCGCATTTCGTTTGGTTTACGAAATTAAACGAACCTAATCTGCTATTACAGTCGGGACAGTGAATTCGTCCTTTAATCCAATGTTCCTGCAATCATTATTTATTTATTAACTTTCATTTCTTAATTCTTCGATGACAATTTTTTGTCTACAAATGCCGTTGTTTTTGTCTCATTTTACTCACTTTTCATTATTCAAAAAAATTAATTAAAATAAAGAAACAATTGAAATAATTCTAAATAAAAAAAATAACTAAAAACAAATTAAGTAACTTGTTTCAATTAATTCAATTTCACCAATTAATACAGTTTTTAGACATATTATGAAGTGTGCAGACATAAGTTTATATTTGTAATCCGATAAATGCAAAGGAATGTTTACTTTTGTAACCAAATTGTTAATCCAATCAGGCATATTTTCCATCGCTATATATAGACAATATTCCGGAGTTCCTGTGCCACATCGCCTATGTGGTTCTGCAGTTCGAACTTCACCATGGGCTGTCAATAAAGGTGTACACTCTTCAGTAAACAATACTTTACGACACCTTCGACATTTCACTTCTGTAACCTACAATTAAACATTTACTTTATGTTAAATACAACAACAATGAAATTAAAAAAAATAATAACAATTTATCACAATAAAATCAAATAAATATGTTTTTCGAAAACCTCCTTTTCGTCAACATTAATTCAGTGTCATTAACTTGTTAGCAACAAAGACAAAAACGAAATTAAAACTCTACAATATTTAACTAAAATCCTAACCTCAAATTTAAAAACAAATTAAAGCAATGAAAAAAAACAGATTTTGTTGATGAAAAGGAAGAAAAAACATGAAATAAAAATCAACAAGTTGGATTGATCCTTGTTGACAAATAAAAGCAAGTTTTGCGTTCTTTGGATAGTAATTTGAGGTTAAGTTTTGAATACAAACATGGGACGAATGGACTCGAATGCAATCGCGTCTGGCAAGTTAAACGTGAAAGAATAAATGCGTTAATTTTGTGGACGCTTACTCGGGCGGGCATTCTGTCGACGCAGCTGTGTGCTTCGGCTATGGATTTACGTTTGCTTTGCACGTCAAATTGACAATCTCAACTCGTGATCAAGCGAAACTATTAAAAACACCAAAGTAACGATATATAAGTAAACGTGTTTCGCGCAAACGCGCAGGCATGCAAACTTTGCGCGCGCATTTTGAAAACATTTTTTGCATTAGCATTGAAAATGGCACAGAAAAGCGAACTCGGACACATCGAAAGGATTTCCTATTATGCGATTTGGATTGGTGGCGTTTTTTACTCGATTTATCATGTTTATTTAATGAAAACATGTAAGTTGTCCTTCACTTTTATTTAAGTTCATTTTCTTGTACCTTTTTTTAATTTTCATTTATTTATTTTCCTATTTTTTTAATATACATTATTTTTTTAATTTAACGAAAAAATGTTTGGAACTTTGTAAAATATTTTAATGAGTGGAATTTTCCCGAATTTTTCTATTTCTTAATGATGTTATTTTCTTGAAAAGTAAAGTAATTTTCTATAATTATTATATCTAATAAAGATAAAAAAGTACTTATTAGATGAATAAGTAATACCAATAGTATTATAAACTTATAATAAATTATAATTCTGCATTTTACGATATTTTATTAATATAAGTGATCGACTATTTAATTATAAAATTTATATATAGGTAAATATTAAAAAATTTATGGGTTAACAATGGTTTTATTTAATTATTATAAATTTAATTAAAAAATACTTTTTGAATGAGACATTCGAAGTATTTAAAATATATTTTGTGCTAACAATTACAGTTAAATATAGTTAAAAAGTTAATTAAATTTTATCTATTTTAATGAATGTTATAAATAATGAACATCACAAAACTAATCAAATTAAATTTTAAATAAATTTTTATTTATTTTATAGAAATGTTTAAATATATATGAAAATTTGAAAATTAAATATTTTTATTAATTTTGAAATTAATACAAACTTTTTTTTTCTTCTTAATAACAAGAAAAATTATTAATATTTTTTATTTTGACTAGCTTGCAGTGATAAAACGGCCTTAATTTGATCACTTCAATTGAAGAAAAACTGACCAATGTTTGATATTAATAATTGCATCAATTTGCAGATTTTATAAATTACCATGATTTGCACAATGACTTTAGTCCAGGATGGTCTTGGATAGGTGGAAACAGAGATACCTCGGATTACGAATGGCAAACCTGGATACCATTGCTCATAAGATTGATTCCTTGGCTTATAATCCATCTACTTGGATCTGCATTAATCAAATACAAATTTAAAGACACAAATGTACTTTTCATATAAATCTTTAATACTCATATACAACTTTTAAATATTCAATTTTTATGATAAACAAAAAAAATCTAAAAATGATTAATTAATCCATTTTTTCTCATTTCAGATCATCGATTTAAGTACCATACTATGTCTCTGGTACATCGCAATATCTCTCCACTTTCTCTATCACTACATCGGAGTTTTAGCAATTTTGTGTATTTTAATTCAGCCTTGCATTTCGTCCTTACTACTTGCTATAAACAGCAAAACCATCACATGGATTACAAACCTCATCATTCTCACGGCAATTAACTACTCCAAATATTCGGAAACAATTTATCAGTATTTTCTTCATCTGGAAATTGATGAATATACAATGCTTATGACTGTCGTTTGCTGGACTCAGCTTCGAAGTATCAGTTTCGTTATGGAAAACTACGAATTCAAACATACTTTCAATTTAAGGACATTTTTCATTCAGCTTTTGCGGAATACTGCTTACAATTTGTATTTGCCAACTCTGTTTTTGGGTCCATTCATTTTGTATAGCGATTTTCTTCATAGTGTAAGTATCAACTTTGGTTTGTATTTTGTATAATATTTCATTTATATGCTTGATTCTTAACAAGGAAATTTAATTTTCAGATAACTACAGAATACGTGCCTTGGACACTGAAAAGATTGGTCTGCAATTTGTTGAATTTACTTCGATTTATCTTCTGGTTGTATTTCACTGAATTGGCTCTGCATTTTGTTTATGTTAATGCATTAACTTATCATCCTGAAGTAATTCATTCAAATAAGTTAATGGTCTAAGAGATAGCGTCACAAATAGTCAACTATTTTATAACAAATTCCCTTCTCCTAAAAGTGGGATAAAATTTGTTATCTTTCTCCCTAGGAAGGAAATAGTATATTTCATATCAAGGGAGACAAAAACAGAAATTCGCTTCCTCGTGCGAAGTTTACAATCCGAGCCGAAGGCGAGGTTTGTAATCGCACGAGGAAGGGATTTCTGTTTGTCTCCCATGG
>JABFPJ010002158.1:0-20994 GCA_022817425.1 Gryon sp. ZL-2020
CGAGGGAGCGGACGGTAAAGTGGAACTTACCGCCCGAGGGCGGTAAAATCCTCGAGGGCGTAGCCCGAGAGCATTTTTACCGCCCTAGGGCGTGGTTAGTTCCACTTTTGTCCGCTCCCAAGGTGCACAAATTATGTTTGTCTCTTTGTATATACAATGCTTTACAATGTATATACAATAATATTATGATATTATTGTACAATATACAATATAATAAAATGTTTTTTTACTAATAAAATTTACTAAAAAAATTTTTACTAATAAAATAAACTAATACAATGATAATAAAATGTTTTTTTCTTTCTTACTCTTCGAAAAAAGTATAAAGTAACAAGAAATACAGGTCGTTTTTTAAATATTTATTCGGATATATAATTATTTCATATTGATACTAGCAGAAGCCCCGGCTTTACCCGGTTGAAACTCTTTGATCCCTGCTGTGACCGTGTATGATCCCTGACTAAATTCCTAGTTCCACCCGAGATACTTATATGGACCCTCTATGGGCTCCCTATGGACGCCCTATGAACAGATATCTGCCTATCCCTGCCAAATACCTGCCAGATCTCCCTGAAGTGATGAAGCTATGACATAAGAATATGATACGATGACATATATGATACTAGCTGAAGCCCCGGCTTCGCCCGGGCAAAACCATATGACAGCCTCCCTAAAACCGTATATGAGTCCTAACTGAATCCCTAGTTCCACCCAAGATACTATTTTCAAATTTGGACAAAACACTTGTATAACGACTATTAAGAATCAAGGTATGGCTACGACATGGTTACCTGGTCAGCGCCCGGGGGGACAATCCACTTTAACCATGACGTGACTATATTTAATCTTGATTGGGTTTTGCAGTTGAATACCTTTAAACGAAATTTCGGTCAGACCATATCAATGCCTGGTGACATAAGTGTAATAGCCGGTTTCGATAATCAGGATACCTTATTGGAACCATATTTGGCCTTATTGGGGATATATTTAACCTCCTTGTGACCATATTTGGCTTGAATAAGGACACCCGAAATAAAAAAAGCTTGAGAAATATGGTCCTTATTGGGACCAAATTTGGCCCTAAGAAAAACATATTTGGCCTTAATAAGAACACCTGAAACAGAAAAAGAACTTGACATACATGGTCCTTATTGGGACTATATTTAGCCTTAATTGAACCATATTTGACCTTATTTTGAATATTGTCTGAAAAGCTCTTGAGAACCTACGCACAACCTCGAAAACAAACTCCAAACTTCCTGACAACCCTCCGACAACCCCCTGACAACCCCCGACATCAAATCGTATATATCGCAAAAATATAAAAAAGCCTACAACAATTTTGTGGCCTAGGGCTATATTCCCTCAAAATTTGGTTCAAATCGGTTCAGTAGATTTTCAGTGATGCTCATACAAACAAACTAAAATCCATACATTCATATTTATATATTAGTAAGATTTAATCTTTTTGTTGCTATTTCTTTTTAGAATTTAAAATCAATGCTGAAAAAAACTGTAAACTGAAGATTATATGTATTGCTGTAAATAAGTTGGCCGACATCGTCATATTGTCAATTAATTTAATTTAATTTTAATTAAATTAGTTAGTTAATTTATTTTCATTTAATTTCATCAAGAAAGTCGATCGACTTTCTTGATGAAACAAATATTTTGCGAAATTAAAAAAATTGTATGAAAATAGAGGATGGAAATGTCGAAACTTATGTTAAACTTTTTAATTCAATCATAAATAAATACGAAAATTATTAATAAACTTACAAATGAAAATATGATAATTAAAAAAAAAATGGAAAAATACAGAAGACATTTTTCCATAATTGCATATGTGACAGAACTCCCTCACAGGCCAGAAATCATAAATTCTGAAAATCAACCACTACTAATAAATGATGAGATAATTATTCAGATCAGCATTTAATATTGATATATTATTATTCGAATTATAATTAACAAAAGATGAATAAACATAGTTATTCGTATTGTTAGTATATATTAGGAAAATGGGGAAAATACGAAAGCTGGTACTGAATGAATTGCTAGAAAAGAAAAACACTCAATGTAATTGAATGAAAAAGAAGAAACAATGTAAAATAAAATTAACTGATTCTGGAATTTATTTTCATGATTGTTATTATTATTGTTATTATTATCTTTGAATGGCAGTATTGCAATAGAAATCTACTTTTATATAAACAAATGTCATTGAAGTTTTTAACGTTAAAATAACGAATTTTCAAAATCATTTAAAAATGAATAAAAAGTGATAGAAAGGCATAAAATAATAATATAACCTATGAAAACGATAATATTCAACAATAAAACCCCATAAACAACGAAAAATCCGATTTTTACATAAAATAAACCTCCGTTGAACGTCTTCCCGCACTTTTAAAATCAAAATATTTTGGGAGAAGGTAGAGAAGTGTTTGTTACACAAGCCCACAAAATTTCATGATTTTAAAAGTGCGGGAAGACGTTCAACGGAGGTTTATTTCAGGTTCAAATCGGATTTTTCTTTGTTTATGGGTTTTTTTGTTGAATATCATCGTTTTTATAGGTTATTTTGTTATTTTATGCCTTTCTAATACCTTTTATGCATTTTTTACTGATTTTCAAAATTTTTGAAAATTCGTTATTTATATAAACAATGATATCTGTTTAAGAAAGTATACATCCCAAAAATTATTAATAGTTAAGTACTACAAGTCATTAATATAAAATAATTATTACAACCCGCGTGGAAAAATTAGTCTGGATATAGTCTGGCGAAGTGTATCCAGACTACATCCATACTATATCCAGACGGTCTTTTCCACTAGGGAAAATTTAAACTGCATCAAAGATATGAAGAAAACTGTTTATTTTAGTTAATTAAAAAACGAACATTTCCAGAAACTATCAATTAAGTGTTGGTACATTACTCTAAACTCATACTTTGTAAATGTTCTTGAAGTTGCATTTATTTTGTGTATACAAGATGACTTTTTATTCATCTAGAACTGACTTTCAAAGGCTTTGGCATTTTTCATCCCGTGAAATATCTTTAAGTATCGCACGCATAGCACGAGAGTTGAGAACAAATACAAGTATTTAATTGAATCCGCGGAGCTGTAAAAATTATTCCTTTTGACGTTTCACCATTTTATTTCATTTTTTTCTTCACGGGTTAATTCATTAAAAATGCGCGCATGACAGTCCAAAAAAATGCACCAACTCGACAAAGCTCAACACTGTAAAACATGATAATTTTATTACGCTTAAGAGGTTAACTTAAAGGAGCTTTCGTGTGAAAAGCATGTATACAATATTCCGGGCACTCGCACGGGTGCAAGGTTTGTGTCAACACACGACATCTCGTTTAAACAGGAAAATGAATCGCCCAAGTTTGCACCAACTTACGACACCAGCCAGTCGTCGGCGACAACTAAGTTAAAGAAAAATAATTTTCGTACTTCGTTTCTTCCGAAACACTTTTGCATGTAAAATGGGAGAAATTAGTGTCTCGAGCTGACGCCTTTGTCATTGCTTTTGAAGTATTACATCAGATTTTAAGTTTAATGACGAAGTGCTCTAACGTCTGTTCAACTTTATCATTTTGATAATGATGCTATTTGCATAACATTCTAACTAAAATAATGCGTCGGCTTAATCCCCCTTTTTTGAAATTCAACATTGACTTTATGAATATTAACTTTTGCTTTGCAATAAAAGTTCAATATACGGGTTTTTAAACTTCATTCGAAAAATAATTGAATCATCTTAGGTTAAGACGTTACTCCGCCTGTAATTTTAACGAGAAACAATAAATTTTTGCCGTTTATTCTTTAATTATTCTTCGTGCAATTATTTTAAAGTTTCTCTGCTTCAAAGTATTTTTTTCTGTTTGGCTTTTGAAATATTAAATGTTGATTTTTTTTGTATGATTTACTTATTGAGTTAAACACTCGCTATAAAACGGAGATTTTGAACTTCGAAAACGATGTAGAAAAAGAAAATAAAATTAAAGAAAATTAAATATAAAAGAAATAAAATATGACTTTGTGTCAGTATTCTCTTGCAATTCTATGAAGATGATATATGTTTAAACGACTTCACATTAATAAATATTTTTCTTCTGATACTTCTATGTTCATCAATTTAGCACAACATAAATTCGATCACGTCAAGTACGATAGATCTGATCGCATCTCGTATAGCTTGGATAAATCCAATGAAACCAGTTCTAATTAAAATCATGCATGGAAAGAATTAAACGACATGAATTTAATTAAACCCGTATGACTATGTTTCGTATTTGTTATTAAAATTATTTTATGGAATCCACTTAAATATATTTCAGCGAACTTGGTCAGTAAGTGGTTTATTTTTTTAACTCAATCAGAGGTTACTTAAATACATTTTTCACGTTTAAAGTAAAATTACAAAGAAAACAGTGTATTCTTATAATTATTTATATAAATGAATTATTGAATTTCTTATGCACATGTGGAGTTTCAGCAAAGTCGCGCGTTAGTAATTAAAATTGAAATATGAACAAACTTTTCAATCATAAACTAAATACTTCTAGCTGTACATTAACGTTATTTAATGATGTAATATAGTTTACTTGCGTATATAACTGCTAAATCAAAACTTTGTTTTACAAGTTTTTCGTATGGTTTTGATAATAAGCTTTAAATTTTAATATAAAAATGAATATCGTGAAATGATTAACTCTAAATGCATTATTAATTATTTCAATACGAAATCAAAATAAATTTAGACATCAGATGTCATTGAATGCCGCGTGATATGCAATTCTGTCGTGTTATGACAGGTTCGAAACGTGAACATGTTAAAATCGAAGGATTACTGTCTATTTCTATCGAAATTTCAATTATTTCAGAAAAAAATGGTAAATTAAAGAAAATCTATAAAACATTATTTTTGTCATCTATTATTTTTTACGTTTTATTTTAATTTAAAATTTAAGTTAGAAATAAATTTAATGAAAAAAAATTAAAATTTAAACAGTGCAATTTTAAAAAATTAATGAAAAAATGCTTACTTTAGAAGTGTATAATCAATTTTCATGATTTTAAGCCAACAGTCATGAAACATGCAAAAAAAGGGATATAATGATATTTGTTTAAACTCATACAAATTATTGCTTCGTGATTATTAGTTTTCCTGGAAAGTCATAGTAAAATAGAAATCCATTTCTTCGGCTTCCTTTAGCACGAGTGTACCTTATATTTTCGATGGATATGTTTTTAGAACTGACGCAGAATGTGTAAATTGGAAGCATTGTTTTACTGCCAAGTAAGTCATAAAAATTTTCAATATCGATCCAACATTTGCGCAATATACTTCTTCAGTCATCAACCATTCAACGAAAAACACTTTTCCACGCTAAAATCTAAGAAATGTTATCTAACAATGACCTCGTTTCTTTTGCAAATTAACGACGTCATTAATTCGCTTAAATGTCAAGAATACAAATATCATCCAAAAAATCGTACAATTATAAAACGCAAAAGTTATGATAAATTAATGATATAATTATAAATATAATTTGAATCATTTAAAGCAAAGTACCTCGAATATTGCCTAGAAAAATGCACGATAAAATCAAAACTCGACATAATTCCAGAGGACACAACTGATGATGAACAAACATGCACCTCTGAACAGGAGCAACGAATCGGAAAAAATAAACATAATAAATAGTGTTTTGGCTTTATGAAACAGAAGCGCAATTACTGGGATATCTTATACGATGATTCATAATATCGTCGGATTAAATCACGTTGTCGTTAAACAGTTAACGACGTCACGCTGTGAGTTATCTGTGAAATTTATCACATCGAAAGATATCATATCGATCGAAGATTTGCTAAACAAGTAATTTTCAAATGAAACTATGCTCGTTAGAATATCCAGGAAGTGACTGCAGTTATGCATTATTTGATACTCGTAACGAGAATCAAAGAGCTGTAATATGGAGATTATTTCGGTTGGTTAATGTAAGAGAAACTCTGTCGCATACATGAAAATGCACCCGGCGAGTGCATTTACGCTTATTCGAAAATTTGATTCGATTATACAATTTGTGGGATAACTACTTCGCTGAAACACACAGTATCCACACGATTTATGCACACGTGTACATCTTAACTTGCGCATTTGTTATTATGCGAACAGTCTGCGCGAATATGTCTATGTGTTATCAAGTCTTGTTTCAAAATGATGCCCTGCATGAATAAAAGCATAAGCTTCCATTCAACGCCACGGTGACAGTTATACTCACTCAATCTGCATCATTTTGGTCAAACTATTATGTGAACACATATTTCATAACTTGAGAAATTAAATTAAATGCTATATCGTTGTTAAAATAAGAATATCGACTTTTTTGGAATAATATTTATAATGTAATTTAATATGTAAATCAGATCTGTATAGTAAAATGCGGTTGAAGCTTTATTTATATGACTTTCAAAATTAATGTTGCACATTATGTTATACTGTACTTTATTCGTTATGTTAAACAAAGATAAATATAAACTTTAATGATAAAACCCTTTTAACATTGTATTAACATTGAACATGACCTAAATTATATTATAAGGTAGTTATTTTTAAGAATCTATACTTCAGCTTTGTTGATTCAGTAAGAAAATGCTACTTGTATTGACTCGGACTGTTCTGTTGACTTTGACTACTGATTTTGATAGAAATACATAGCCAACTTAGTCTTATGTTTCTATGACTTGCAAATATTCTACAGGAATATAATATATACGAAGACGACATTTTTCAAAACGTCGACAAAATTCAAAATATTTTATATTGCTTCAGTTTTATTTAAATAAACGTATAAATTAATTTAATTTATTAATGATCTTAAAATTAAGGAACTAATATATGTAGTTGTATATGTTTTCATTAATATTTATTAAAAGATCAACAAGAATAATTTCTATTAAGCTGAATCATAACTTAATACATAAATATTTCCAATTATTTATTAGAATGTCTTTTCTAACATTCTTAATTATAATAATTATATACTGACATAACTTTACGTAATAACTGCAAGAAACAATAATTTAATGTAAATCATGCATGTCTGTTCAAGCAAAATGAATATATTAATTTTTTTGAAACAGTCGAAAAGTTGTTTTTCGTATACCCAGAAAATATGCGGAAATATCAGACAGAAATATACAAATTGGTACACGCAAGCAAACAAAACAAAGAACAAGGAAATAAAGATAAAACATAATGAAATATGTACAAAATCAAATGTTCATAAAATATGTATCATTTTTATCGCAATTATCACATTGTACAGATATTAATTATTTCATGTCAATTTAATATTTGATAAGCATTTAAAATCATCCAAATTTATATTTATATATTTTGGTGAAAAATATTTTGCAATAAGTATGTAAGACCAATTTGAACCGGTATTTCTACTTTTTATAAATGTATTGATTATATGAAAAAGTAATCTAACGCGTATACGTTCTGTCATCGCGTCGTCATTTGCACTTAAGATGGGATGGTCATAATGCAAAACGTAAAGATAATGCATCGACACATTTTCGTTGAGTGAACGAAAATAGAATAAAATGAATTACGATTTGTAATTTATTTTTATGTACTAACTACAAAATATTTCAGTTATAATCAATGTATATATTCATCAAAAATATATTGTAATACTGTTCTTTACCGTATTTTGAAAATATTAACGTTTCAAATGTCATATATATTGAAATTGATCATTACATCTAGAACTATCTTCTAGATGAAAATTAAGTAAATCATTAAAAACAATGATTAATTGATTTTAATAGAACAATTTCATATTCATTCTATGATAATTTTATTTAAATAAGATATTTTGATCATAATCGTTCTGATAATATAAATAAAAGTATCTTCAATTCTTATGCAAATATTCTTAAAGTAGAATATCTCAATGCAGAATTCAAATTTAAAGAATTTAAAAGTTAGTACAGTTTATATAACCATGATGTATACGTACAAACTTTATATCGTCTTTAAATTTCGCTTTTTTTATGACAAATCAAACTCAATTCAAAATATTTATTGCTGAAATAAAAATGATGAAATATTGTCGATTTGATGCATTACTGTTGAATAACGCACTATAAAATTCAGTTTCATTCCGTTCATTTACTTCATTAAAATAATAATGAAATTACCATCATTTCTACGAGCAAAAAAATTTGATAGATCTAACGAAATAGTAGTTAATAACGAAACCGTTTTTTTTAATATTACTAGCGCATTTGTTCCCCGCAAGTTTAATATGATTAATAAAAAAAAATAGGAAAAAATCTTTCTCTTAATATAACCGCTACTTTCAAGTGAGTATAAGTAAAGCCTTGTCGGCCTCGCCATCAGTTCATCGGCAAAATCATTGACTTTAGCAAATCTCCGGCTTGACTACCAACAGAGCAAGTAAGACTCGAAGTGATGGTAAGGGGAGGTGAAATGAAAAGGGAAACAGCAATGATGAAGCGAGGAGAAGAGAACAGATGCGAAAGATTCCTGGGTGTTTCTTGTGCGCCTCACCGTCGTTGACCACTTTAGATCGAGACGAAACGAGGCAAAAGAACGAAAAAACAAGTTCAGAGAGAGAGAGAGAAGAGAGGAGGAGGAAGAGCAGAAAACACGCAGTGCAAGAGTATATACACGAGTTCAAAACACGAAGCGGCTTCAAGCAGGGCGTTTCGTCGGAACGTCCGACCGGTCCAACAGGTACGCGATCGCGTGTTGTTCGCGTGGCCGGACTCGACCGAATACCGACGGAAATGACCGAACACACGAACGGCCTCAACTATTACACAAATTGCACCATTACGCGTAATGACGTTTAAAAAGTCAAAGAAGAGGGAGCAACAGACACAAAGAAACAGACGGAAAGGCAGGGAGATGCATGTCAAAAAAGAAGAAAAAGAAATGGAGAAAAAAAAGAGAGAAAGAAAAGAAATTAAATAGCCGGGAGGGAGGCGAAGGACCTCGTCAGACTTGTATGCGAATCGTTTAGACTAGTTTTCAAAATGTCCCTGGCTCGCTTTCGCAAGCAAACAAGAGACGCCGACCTAGGTCTCAACGTATTTACCTTGGGTCTTACGAAATTCCTTATAGCGAAACGATGATGGAATATTTGTATGAGTTTCGCGAATCTTCAACGACGAGCATTCAAGTGTAATAATTTGATCGTTCTGTCACAATTTGAACAAAAAAAACGGTTAGATTTCAGAGAAAAATTGAGATCATTTTTCTAGATCAAATGATATCATATATTGTGCAATTTTGTTGATTATTTTCTGTTTGGATACATTTTTGGCAATTTATTTTATAAATTAACTCTTTTAAAGTGATAAAGCTACAATTTATTGACAATTTGAGTTATATTGAAATGATTTTATGGAGACATTTATATTTTATTGAGAATTGACAACTTGACAATTTGATAAATAAAATTAAAAAAATGCACAGTAAAGTGGAACATTATTTTGGGAAGTGTTTATCAAATAATGTGGCGAAATTGGAACTTTCATATGCGTGACACTTTTTCACATGTTTTTATTTAAATGTATACATTTTATATTAAAGTAAAAGTATGTGTATTAAACTTGAAATATAAGTATTCAAAATTAGATAAATTTCAGATGCTTAATTGAAAGTTTTTATTGCCGATTTTTACTTTCTCGCAAAAAAATTACACTACTTTTACTTGCTGGACATACGGGTATAGCCTTACAGCTTGACTGCTTAAATAAATACACTTTACTTCATGTAAGATATATAAGTCATAAATTTTAAGCATTCTTTGTCATTTGAGTACGATAAGCGTTATTTTGCTTTCCTTGCATTCTTCTGATATAAATATATATATAAATACGTGAACTGGAAACCTTAATTTTTATTAATTCCTTTTATTTTCAAACTATTTGTTAAGATAAATATATTGCGCATTTATTTATTCTTTCTTGGCTATAAAATATTGCAATATTTAAATCTTTTTATCAAATGTTTTTGTACAAAATATTTCATTAAAAGAAAGTTGTTGGAAAAATATCTTAGAATATAAAGAAACATTCTCTAACTATATTCTGTAAATCATATAACATTCGAGAAGTCACGATTTCTTGAATAATACTTAATTCAAGGAAATGAAGCGTTTAATCCAAAAATGTTATATTATATAATTGAATATTATATTTTTACTTTGAAAAATTGAACATTATAGATTTTAGTATTAAAATTCAAAATGTGTATTCCTCACAAATAAATGTTGTCTTATGTTTAAATAAGATAAATATAATCTGTTGTATTATTTGATCAATAAATAATATTTGAACAACGTTTATCAAATCCACATTTAGTTTAATAATTCAGTATATACCTTTCCATCTATTTTTACAATTATCTTATATCACATAATTTACAATTTTTCATTCCATCATATTTAAATGATGCATTGTTCACTGAATGCTTCCAAAATGTATGTAACATTTAAAAAAAATGATCACTCATTTGCATTGAAATGTTTTCGAATAACATGTACAAATGTATGATTACTTTTAATATTCGTATTTTAGGATGAATTTAGAGATTTTGTAGATACAAAAACAATAATCATCTGTTACACATATCTCATTACACCTAAAATAACACTTGTTAAAATGAATGTGCATACTTGCACCTAAAATACATACTTCTCGCGTTTTCACCTCACTAAAAACACGCATCATTCTCTTTCATTTGATCAAATTGTTTAAATCGCAGGTCTTTGTCAAGTGACATCTAAATCACCGGGTTTGCCGACTCGAATATGTAAATTAACCTTGTCGCATCTTAATGCAAGTTAAGAAAAGAGCGCAATAAAATCTCCTTGGATCATAATACGCGAACAATGAAAAGATTACTCAAGAGATTCTATTCGCCAGTCTTCAGAAATTTTGGACGATCAAAAAAGAAGGGAGAAAACAAGGTAATTGCTTTCTCACAGTTATGCAGTTAAATACGCGTTTTACCCGTCCCATTAACACGTAACACGAAAAGATGTATAACACATACTTTAAACATACGTGTCTTTCACGCTATATATTCTCTCGTTTATTATAACCATATCACATATGTCACATACTTTTTTTTAAAGAAAAGCATCGATCAAACACTTCAAGACCGAAACAATTTTCTTTATCGCAATTAATCTTGTGAATATATTCCAATTTCGAAACTACATTTGTTATCGGAATTTTATGCAATATTTTTTACTTTCCACTTTTACTTATTTTGACTGTGTATAAGCATTATTATAATTAAAAAAAAATGTGACACATTTTTGTTGTTCTGTTTATTATTGTTATCGTATTAAAGCGTGTTGTTTTTAGCGAGACAAATAATTCCTAATTAAACGACATAAGCTTTACAAAGTTAGTCAACTGTAAATCCTCGGAATGAAAATTGTTCATTAATGCGACGCGCAAGGTTTTCAAACATAACGAAACAACTGTTATTTAAAGTCATAACAACATGAAAATTTACGTGTACGTCTCAATTTACGAAAAAGAGCGTGAACATCGTGAGTATAATCCACCTTTTAAGGTGACCGTTGTGGTGTTGTCATTCAGACTATTATTACATGAAAATCCAAGCTAATCTTGGAAATTCACGAGCTTCGGCAAATGAAAAGAAAACATTTACCCATGTGACGGGTATGCACAAAACGCTGTTGCGCTTCGCGCTATTATTTTATCCAGAAAACACGTTAAATGTAGAATATCGCGGAAAAGCGGCTAACGATGCGCGCGAAGAACACACACAAAGAGAAAATGTTACCAAAAAAATCATTAACTTTTGTCAGCAAATATTAGGTTAAATTCCGTTTTTTTTTGCTATTTTCCCCTGAACAAATATAAAAAAATTAAAATGTATTTCTTTTTTTTAAACTTTCAAATGATTATAAATAATATAAAATAATATAAAATAATATTAATAATATACAATTATGCAGAAACGATAAAATATTGTCTACACGAAAACAAGAATAATGCATGAAAATTTATTTTAACATTATAATTAAATTTAAATTTTGTTTATTAATATTTTCTGTGATTTTGAGAATTACAATAACATACAGTATCATGTTATTAAAATGAAATTAACTAATTAATACTTGTGCCACAAAATTTATACAACAGACAATTAAACATGAATAATCCATTTGGAATCTACTTTTTATCTAAACGTTAAATTATATCAGGATATGATGCAAAAATATTTAATTTGATATTAACCTGTTAATATTTGCCACGTCTAGGGCTTTAAATATTTTTTTGATTAAAAATGTACAAATTTGTAGTAGCTCCGTAAATATACTTTAATTAAAGGGATATCCCTTACGGACGAAAATATATCCAAATATATATATACAGGATATAAAATCTATATTTTATATATATCCAAGATATTTGAGCTTGAAAATATAGACAAAATATAGGGGATTATATATCCAATATATATAAAAGAGGCAATAAGTATAATATCCAGTCTATATAATTTTGGATATATCTTCATCAGTAGGGGATTATTCAGCTTTGAAAATGTTAAATAAAATAAATTGAAAAAGGAATATGGCATATGAGAGTGAAGTATATGGGTGATCTTTTAAATGGATTCTCGGTTTTTTTTGTTTATTATATTATATTTTATTATCATTTCATCGAAAGGTTTTTGCAAATACTTTGCCTACTCTATCGTACGAAAATCTAGGAATTTCACGAATTCCAAACTTTTTTGCGAGAAACAAAATATTAATTTTCTTTCTCGGAAAAAACATTGCACACAGTTATTACCATATTTGTCATACATATAGAACATTTTTACTTTCACTTTATTTTTAACAACATCCCGTTTTATAAAAAAAATACGCAAATATGATATATACATCGAAGATTATTTTCACAAACTTGTCTTACAAATCTGTCACTTCAAATACATAAATAGCGCAAACTAAACAATTAATGTTACAATTTGCTTTCGTTCGTGATTTCAATTACCATAAAAATGGTCTTATTTTATTTCTTGCTTTTTTCCACAACTAAACAGAATCTTTTCGATATATAGCATAACATTGGCGCAGAAAATAAAAAAGCATAAAACACAAAATGCAAATGGAATACCGTAAAGTATATTTCTACAAAATTAAAATAGTTCATTATACAGTCGTATGCGTTTGCTATTTCACCCGTTGTAGAACGCGATAGTGCTTTCAGTGGCATTGCTGTTGTATTATATGAATTCCAAAGTAGGTTTCCCATACATGCGCAAGAAAAATAAAACAAAAATAGGGTGAGACAGTAATAGTGCAGGGGAGAAATACATCTTTTTTACGTGATAAAACAAGTTGCAAAAGCTTATGAGCATTTGAATGCTCGTTTACCACATCGCGTTATTTTCCTTTCTTCTTTTAACTGCACTTTAACGCATCTTTTCTACTTACAAGTATTTTAATGCAACACAATCCATGGTGTTAAGAGTACATTCAGACGCATCATTATAAAATAATATCGATTTTAAGCAGTGTATTAAAATGTTCAACATTCAACTCAAATCACTTTAGATTAGAATAAAAGTATAATCTAAACTCAATCGCACAAAAACAGTAACCTAATTTCAACGTTGAATTTAAGTTAACGTAACTGACGAATAATAGTTAGTAAAGTTTTAATTAAAATTAAATTTAAAAGCATACGTAAGGAAAGTTAATTTTGTGGATTATAGTTTATGAATACTTTCGTCAATTTTCTATTAACATTCTTATTAGTGTTTCAAGGTCAAAGCCATTTAACATAAAAATATTGATGACATTTTGTTATCAAAAAATCATGTTATCATTTTATTTTACATATTAATGTTCATAAATTAGTACTTGAAGTATAATACAAAGGAACATCTACTCAAACTTATGTTATCTCCGAAACAGAATAAACCTGCATAACATATATACCATAATTGTAATGCAAAATTCATTTATGATAGTTCAATTACTTGAAATAAAGTAAAATTTCAAATCTTTCATTTATTTTTCACAGGTTTTCAGATTAAATGCAGATTCTCGTCAACAATGTTAAAAACAATTATATTTAGATCGCTTTTACTTCGATAGGTGTTGGAAACGAATTCGGAAGAGTACAAATGTTATTCACCATTAGTAAAATATCTCCAACCATACTAAACTTTGTCACTTGAGTTTAAATTGTGATTTATTTATAAGAGGATTTGTTATTGTCCATTACTACATGTAAAATTGTTGTTGAAAGTGTACTCATGCTTTTCATATAAATTCAACATGAATTTTAGTGAAATCGTCAGATGAAACATACAGTAATTTGAATGAGAGAACTGACCTATTCAAAAACTTGTAGTTGGCTCGAACATTAATGAAACATCGTTTAAAGTTATTACGGCTTTGTCTTTTTATGCAAACTGTACTGTGATTAATTGCCGGAATTAAGAACTGTTATAAGCTAAAAATTCAAAGTAATGAAATCGTACTCGTTGTTAAAACTGTGACTTTATTAAATATTAATATTTTCTTAATTTTTCTGTATTGCTAGAAATAGCTATTAGAAGAATTTCGTA
This sequence comes from Gryon sp. ZL-2020, assembly GCA_022817425.1. Taxonomy (NCBI): domain Eukaryota; kingdom Metazoa; phylum Arthropoda; class Insecta; order Hymenoptera; family Scelionidae; genus Gryon; species Gryon sp. ZL-2020. The sequence goes on from JABFPJ010002158.1 coordinate 14,698, forward strand.
TCTTGAAATACTATGAAATATTATTAAATTTAATAATTATGAAAATATCTTTTTAAATGAAATGCAAATCTTTTGAAGTGAATATAAAATTTACTTTTTATATCTCTAAAGGTTAAGTTCTGGTGCTCATAAAAAGATTACTCGTAATAAAAGTTATAAAATGTTCTTCGGAAATTTTTATTTGAAAAAAGCAGCAAGCAACACAAGTTCATATTGAATGACGGAAAGTAATTAAGACAAGCTGAAACTTATTCATTGGAAAACTCAAATTGAGCTTGCAAATACTGTTAACGCATCCATCAAGCCGCTGTCAAATCGACGCAGTTATTGTACAAATTTGGCTAAGTAAAAGTGGGCTAGAAGCACGTCGTTGTCGTGTGTTTGCGGCAAGTCTGAAATACCTTGCAAGCAGAGCTGACGGAAACGATGGAATTTCGTAAATGCCTTGGAGGTGATATGCGTTACTGAAGTTTACACCATGTTTTCTCTAAGTTGTAGTAAGAGGAGACGACTTAGCTCGCGTTATTCAGCCATTATGCTTATGAATGTTTACGTGTGCACGTTTATATCTACATGCGTGTTTTACACACCGTCTACGAAACTCAAGCTTCCGGTTAAATAATCAATAGACCCATACATACGTATAACCACATGTATACATATTTCTACAATATAACTGAAGAATATTTTGTTCACATAAAAATTAAATATGGATCAATGCAAAAATATATTGCAGTATGGAGAACATTTGTGGCTTTTGATACGGCAATGCAATTGAACTAAAGTAAATCTTCGCATTCATTTCAGAGTCCCATTTTGAAAGTTTCTTTGAGAAATTGAGATAAAACTTGTGTCGTTTTGCATAGCAAATTTTCACAATACAAAGTGCTCATTTCATTATTACAATCTATGTACACGTTAGAAATTTTCACTATTCGACAAATTTCTTATCTTGGTTTCTGCTTTGTACAATCAAATGTATAAATTAAGTTACAAAACGATAAGACCACGAAATGTATTACAGTTATATAGTTATACAATGTGATAAAGTATGAATATGTTTTGTGATTTGTAGTGTAATTATTGTTAAATTGCGACAATACGATTAATGTGCTAGTTCATATTAAATATTACGATTTCTATCTGCACACAAATTTCGGAATAATGCTTATCACGAACTCACTTAATATTAACTTATTGATAATAAAATTATTACTCAAAGTATCAGACGTATATAATGAAATGTAATTTCTTTTATATAATCTGCATCTTCTTTTAGGCGTAAAAAACAAGTCTAAAAAGAATTTAGAAAATGCGAAATCAACAGGGGGGAAATTCACTTTTCTTTCAATATTAATGAAGATTTCTTCTTTATATAAATTGACTTATTCAGAATTGAAATTACGGCGTTTTAAATGCGTCTGTAAAAAAGTTTCCTTTTTTTCTTCTTATGAAAAATCTTTCTAACTTAAAATTTCATATTGAATTTTTTTAGTTTTATATGCAATCCTTTTGAATCGTTATAAATAAAACTTACAATGTTGCGAAGAAAGAATTTGTTTCGAAATTTCATTAGAAAGCATTTGATACATAGAGAAACGAACACGAGAAATATTGCGTGAATTGTTTTCTTTCTTTTTCATTCCATTCTTCGATAAAAGATCAAAAATAAACTTTGAAGCAGATAAGAAAGAATGGCAACATTTTTGATTTCAGATTTTCAACATTTTAAAAATCCTATGTACATTTTATGTTCTTACTAATGAAATAAAATCACGCAAGTCACTTTAAATTGAATTAAACGTTTGATAAGTCACTTATCAAACGTTAAAAAAATAAATTTTATTTTATATTTCATGGGATCCATTAAAAAGTTGGTAAGCAAAGAGTATCTTTGCAATTGATCGTTTACAAAATAGTTGAAATTGCAAAGTTGCAATGGACTGGCGTAATTTGGCGACAAAGGAAGAGAGAACGAGAAGGAGAGAGCGAGGAAAAAGGGGTGAGTGAACAGTTACGCGACGGCAATTTTCTTTCTATAGCCCAATTTCAATTTCCTTCTATCCCCCGACCACAATACAATGAAACAGTCTCGCTCGGCCTACGCAACGGCAATCGGCAACCATCGGCGTGCATAATGATTTCATTTCTTCAATCGCGTAATAGCATTTTCGAACTGTCTGTAACATAAATGTATATACGTATACACAACAAAACGAGCAGCATGATTTATCTCAAACGAGTATCTTTAGTATAAAAGTCTCTCGCAATGCCCCTCGTAGCGCCAGTCGAAGTATAAAATTGAAATCGATTCGCAATGTGTTTTTATGCGAACGCGTTAGTATGTTTTTCGTCAGGTGGCCTCTCAAATCTATAAATCTAACTATAATACATTTTGCGCAACGCGCCATGATGCTCAAACTTCACGGAACAACAAAGATCTACGACGTCGACAAGAGCACATTATCATGTCAATGCAGATATATGCGTAAACAGACGACGCAACAGAAAAGTGTGTAATATAGCGAACCTATCTGTTGATCTTTTTCTTTATTTATCTTATATTTATGTTTTTTGATATCACTTTTCGAATAATGTGATATATAAAGTGTATCTGCTTATGTACACAAAAGAAAATGCTGCATGGATAACCGAAATTTTGGTTATTATTAATATACTTGAAAGTGATTTTACATAAAGAATGTAGTAATATATTTTTTTCTCACATGTGACAAAAAGTATGGTTTGCACCATGGGAAATAAACGGAAATTCTTTTCCTCTTCGATCTATATTCATGTACTTCGTCCGGAAAAAAGATTTTTTGATTTTATGTACCTTGTTATAAAATACTATTTTCTTCTTCATAAGTAGGACGAAAGTGGCAGAGAATTTTGTATTCTCTAAAGATGGAACGTAGGAATAGAATAATATGTTATATAACAAAGGGATGAAATCATGAATCATCTTCAGTTCACAAATGAATCACAATCAATCTGTAACCGCGAGGGAAACGGATTTTCGATCATCTCGAATCATCGAAAACTGTGTAGGGAGGAAAAGGACCCTTTGCCTCATTGAGTGACGAAAACATATTTAGTACCACTTGTTCCTCATTTTTCGGGGAGGAATTGTACAAAGGGAGATGAATATGACTCTCGCGCTATCGCACTCGGGAGAAAAAAGCCCTCTTGGGAGAAAAAAATGTTTGTCTCCTTACAAACGAAAATGAAAGATAGCAATTCAACCTCGTGCGCATACGCAGCATGCACCCTTGGTGCATAATATACTATTTCTTACAAGGGAACAGAAAATGCAGTTTCTCTGAAGCTACCTAGGGAGAAAAATTGCGTTTTTTGTTCACGTGTGACGTTATGCATCAAACCTAACACTCGCCTAGAATCGGCAGCTTTCCTCCTTATAGTTATGGGATATACTATTATTACCCTAGTAGAAATTGAAAAAGGCTTGCCTAGTTAAAAAGCGGGCCATGGATTGGTAAAGTCCGGGTTCGCCTCGTTACGGGTAAGCCTGGACTGGGCCAATGTAGGCCCAATGTTGGATAATTCGTTGCATGGTTGGAGGGTAGCGCCAATATAGGGCCTAACAAGGGCCATATTCAGGCCCAATGAGGGTATGAAACGCCTACCCACACATTCTCTGTATAGGGTTTTATGAGCAAGCCAAATTAGTCTCATATATATATATATACTATAGTAGACTTAAGTTGATGTTTACAAAACATTTCATTAGAAGTCTTCGTAGCTCAGTGTGTAAGATGTTTAACTTTCACGTTCGGGTCTTGGGTTCGATTCTCCATAATGCATTTTTGAACAAATATTTTACATAAATGTTGACTAAACCCAGGTGTGCCTACTGAGGCTTAATTAGGCCAACATTGGATTTCATCAAATATCCCATACCAGGGAGGCCTCGTTAGGCCCATATTAGAATACCTAACTAGGTAATTTATAGGTTAGCGTTTCAAACCAATGTGGGTCCCTCAAAAATCCCACATAGGGCCAATGTTGGTCCCTCAAAAATCCCACATAGGGCCAATGTTGATCCAATCTTGGAACAGGGTTTGCCAAAGAAGGCCCCAGGTTCAGCCAAGTTCAAAATTCTACTAGGGTATATTTAATTATATTTGCATTTATATTCTTTACGTTATTAAAATGAAAATGTAATAGAAATTGATAAAATAATGAATACTGTGTATTTTAGTATGTTAAAGATTAATAATATTTTTTAAAAAAATCATTATATTACTTGTTTACTTATGAACAGGTACACTTTCTTTGTTACGTTATTTAGCAACACGTTTTTGAATTTAACAGCAGATGTTGCAAACTTACAAAGGCATATTTATAAACAAAATGTCCAAATTAAACTAGAATAGAATTTAGTTCACAATTTCCCTTTGCATTTAAATGCTTTTTTTGTTTTAATTATCATAATCGATTTATAAAATGAGAGTTTGGATGCATTAAGAACACTTGCGTTCGGGTCTGTTCGTGCGCGATTCCAACTACAGAATTAACAATCAATGAAAGAAAAAAAAGTAGTAACACCAGCGATTCATATAAAATCTATTAAATCATTTATGTACGTCAAGTTAATTGCTGCAAGTACTTATAAATGAAATTAAGGCAATTGTACTTAAAAAATAATGTTGAAATCACTGAAGAGAAAGTGTGATCATGAATTCTTTCTAAAAAGTATCCGACATAAAAAGAGTCTCATGTTAGTATTAACTGTGCAAAGATTTTATACAAAAATACTGACACAATTTACATTTGCTCAGAGTAAATGGTCCGCTGAATTGTAATGAAAGTTAAATCTTTTTCGGAATATCAAAATACATAAGAAAAAAATTTCAACATACAACATTTAATTAACTAATTACTTTATAAATACATTGTCTGAGATCTTTTAACATTCATAATACAAAACAGAAAAAAAATAAAATGTAATAACTTGAGTAGATTACATTGTAATTGTATGAATCTTTGTGCAAATTATTCAGCAAACCTTCGTCTTGCAAGGACTATTAAGCGATTTTACTTTTTCTCGTCTTTTGTCTCGTCCTATTGCTGTACTGAAATCTGATGCATGTAATTTAGAAGAAATTTCCATTAAATGTAATAGAATTTTGGTTTGAGTAACACGGAAAATTTACCATATTGCCTATCATTATCGTGAAGATGAAATGTAAAATAAAGATTAAACTGTTTCGCATAAAAATTGAGAGAGTAAAATTTGACACGCAAAAAAGCTTTTCCAGAGAGAAAAAAGATAGAACATTTTTAATTAACCTTTATATTTTTCATTTACATCACGTCAAGATCGTTTACGATCGTCAAGTTCATGATTCTGATGAAAATCAATTACACCTTGTACTACAGATTAAACGAGTAAAGTAACAGTTTCATCATCGAGAAAAGATAAGAGATGAGCAAAAATATAAAAAAGTAACTGTCAATTTATTTATCTCTTTGATAATCATTTTTGTTAATCTTCAAGATTCTGTTAAAGAAATAAACTAATTTGAAAATATTTTGTAAACTATCTGTATAAGCTTAACCTTACGGACGAAAATATATCCAAATATATATACAGGATATAAAATCTATATATCCAAGATATATATCAAAGTATTTGAACTTGAATATATAAACAAAATATACGCGATTATATATCTAATATATATATAAAAGCGGCAATAAGTATAATATCCAGTCTATATAATTTTGGATATATCTTCGTAGGGGTGATATAAAATATATTCCTCCGATAATTCTAAAAGAACCTGTATGATTACTTATACAGGGTGTACCATAAATATCCCTAGTAAAATTTTGAACTTGGCTGAACCTGGGGCCTTCTTGGGCAAACCCTGTTCCAAGATTGGACCAACATTGGCCCTACGTGGGATTTTTGAGGGACCCACATTGGTTTGAAACGCTAAACTATAAATTACCTAATTAGGTATTCCTACTATGGGCCTAACGAGGCCTCCCTGGTATGGGATATTTGATGAAATCCAATGTTGGCCTAATTAAGCCTCAGTAGGCACACCTGGGTTTATTCAACATTTATGTAAAATATTTGTTCAGAAATGCATTATGGAGAATCGAACCCAAGACCTGAACGTGAAAGTTAAACATCTTATACACTGAGCTACGAAGACTTCTAATGAAATGTTTTGTAAACATCAACTTAAGTCTACTATAGCATATATATGAGACTAATTTGGCTTGCCCATAAAACCCTATACAGGGAATGTGTGGGTAGGCGTT
>JABFPJ010002159.1:9964-20994 GCA_022817425.1 Gryon sp. ZL-2020
AGCCAGATGGCAACTAAAATGAGACTATTTGATACTGATATATTGATTGCAGCAGGGATTCCTGATGATATCGATATACCGTTTCTTCTTGCCAATACAGGCATTAAAGTGTGAAAACGAAGAAATAATTACAGACGGTATTGATAAAATTATATTCAAAATGCTGCGACAATGATTATGAATATACTAGAGATACCAGTGTTGTTCACTATTTACTGTTTATTCAATAGATTCGATACTTCCTACGTTAACCGTTGTAAAGCTATTTGATTCAAAATAGTTCCATACGAATTACGGTAATTAGTGTATAAAAGAGATTGACGGCATTTTTACAAATTCGGATTTTTCCACATACGGGGACTAGTAGGGGACTACTCAGGCTCACAACAGTTGAGCAACCATGTTATTGCTGAACGCATCAGGGGAGAACGGATGAGCATCAGATGCCATTTTTGCCTGGATATCAACTGCTGTTGATGCTGATGAAGCTGATGATCAAGAGGGTGAGGTACCGGATGCATGCAAATTCATGGTTGTTTAGAGGAATATTATATAGTATAGATTGGTTAAGGCATATGTTCTACGAATTTGAGAACTCAAAAAATAATCAATCAAGTCAAGTATCATGAAGGCAGTTGATGCATTTATTCGTGAATGTGTAGCAGTATCACCCAATGCTCGAGTCTCGCGGAATAATGTCATACAATTTGTACCCAACTTACCAGCTGGTGAACAATTCAGGGCACAAGCTGTAGCATTTTATACTATGTATGGCCATTGTTTACCTGTAGATGTCTTTGTAGATCTCCCGTCTAGAGAAATATGAAGAGAATTGGGAAATTTAAATGGTGATCATGTAAACTTGACCATAGCAGAATTTTCATTTGACATTAATGATACAACCCTAGAGGCTATGTCGAGAGTATATACCAGAGATTCTATTATTGGCTTATATGACTTTGTTGGGGTCAATAATGCGTCAGACAGCAATGCAGCCATTGCTACGTCAATATTCCGCTATGTGGCAGCCACTGCCAAGAAATTGTTTATTGATGCTTGGGTAGAAAAGCGGATTAGGATGCGTAATCCTCCAGGGAGTACTAATGACATAAAACCATTAGTCAATCCAAATGTAATGCTGAATTATGTTGAAATGAATGAGGAGACAATTAGGGATAAGGATAGATTTTATAGAACTCTTCATGCACTTATGAGTATGATGCGTGGATTCCGTATGGATGGAGCTCGATGGATCCTGGAGCAGGCCGCAGTAGCTAATATCACCTTTGCCTCATTAATTAGCCAGATGGCAACTAAAATGAGACTATTTGATACTGATATATTGATTGCAGCAGGGATTCCTGATGATATCGATATACCGTTTCTTCTTGCCAATACAGGCATTAAAGTGTGAAAACGAAGAAATAATTACAAACGGTATTGATAAAATTATATTAAAAATGCTGCGACAATGATTATGAATATACTATAGATACCAGTGTTGTTATCTATTTACTGTTTATTCAATAGATTCGATACTTCCTACGTTAACCGTTGTAAAGCTATTTGATTCAAAACAGTTACATACGAATTACGGTAATTAGTGTATAAAAGAGATTGACGGCATTTTTACAAATTCGGATTTTTCCACATACGGAGACTAGTAGGGGACTACTCAGGCTCACAACAGTTGAGCAACCATGTTATTGCTGAACGCATCGGGGGAGAACGGATGAGCATCAGATGCCATTTTTGCCTGGATATCACCTGCTGTTGATGCTGATGAAGCTGATGATCAAGAGGGTGAGGTACCGGATGCAGCCCGAATGAATAGATTACGGAAAAGACGAGAACGAGCTGCTATGATGTTGCAGCGTACTGGTTGGAACCGTAGAACTAGGGAATTGCCCTCAGGTTCACAACAGTTGAGCAACCATATTATAGCTGAACGCATCAGGGGAGGACGATCTCATCGTGCTCTTGCTTTTCAAGAGTTGTCAGCAGCATTCTACTATGCATCGAAACAGAGGGAATATGAGTCTATGGCCATAGATGCTCTAAATGCCCCTGATGGTAAACTTCAAATATCAAAGAAATTTGCCAATTACTTTGCACTGTGGGGAATTAAAGTACCGCAGGAGTATCTTGCTGAAAGACCAAAGTACGAGGGTGATGGTCTCAATGTCAATGGTGTAGTAGCCTCCAGATATGTTCAACTACCACGGGCTAATATTGAAGTAGTTCAAGTTCTGATACATCTACCTGCAGACTTTGCAGGTATGGATCCCCATATGCAGGAGATTGGCAATAATGTAGCTGATGAAGGAGAGCAGCTGGATTAAGTGTAGTTACTGCTTGTACATGCAGTGTACGACTGGCAAAGTGCTGACATACTATTCATAATACTTATCTAGCTTCCACGGGACACACGCAATAGAGGAAAAATCATTTGCACACTCAGTAGACACTCATCAGTACGTTAATTCAAAGTATAAGTTATCAATAAATTTCAAGTAGTTCAGTTCAAGGCCAGACAGTTTAAAACAATTGAGAATTTCTTTCTTTCCTTGATCAATCAGTGCCCGAACCGTACGCTCTCTACCGGCTGGCGTGCGAACTACGATATTGGCAGTGGCCAACAAGACTTAGGTAACGTTGATGACATGGCTGGCGGCGTGGTGTACATTTACATTATTTACATTCATTGAGTTCGTCGTAGGCATGCTTCGAGTCACATATGAATTACTCGTTGAAGGCGTATTATTGTTATAGGTTGAAACAGAGATTGGATCGGCAGTCTGTTCATTGTTGGATAGATTTGAATCTCGACGTAGCAAAGAATGGTGTTTTTGATTACATGAAGTACATATGCGTTGGTTGTTGCACTCCGACCATTAGTGATGACCGAGGCAATTCGACCATAGCTTGTGTGTCTTCACATAGTCATAAGATTTGCGTATATCGAGTTTTTTAAAGCGTTGACATTGATACAAGTTATGATCGGCGTTACATAGGGAACATTTCCGACACATTAACCCGGCAGTGGACCAATGGATCATTTTGATCGAACGATAAAGATAACCGAGTGGCGTTTTTGTTGATAAACAAAAACGCTAGAAAAAGCGCGACTACTGCCGGGTTAACATTTGTTGCGTGAGAGCTGTCTTGAAATTTGTTTGCGTTACAATTAGATTTATTGTTGTTAGGTTTATTTGTTGAAGTTAAGCATGTGCGGGCTCAGGCCCGAAACTTTAGAAGATGTAATCGTAAGGAGTGAATCATTAATTTGTTTTGAAAATCTGGACATTCATGTAAAAATAGTAATATTATGTGACTTTTAAGATGTTTTTTTATATAATAACTTCTCGGACCATAGTCGGGTTTTTATCGGGCTTTTTTAAATTAATTTCAAATATCTCTCAGAAATCTTACAAACTTCAATAAAAAGTTGTATAAATTCTTCCAAACATTCTATACGATTCAAGTGCAACGATATTTTTTTGTCAAAATATAACATTTTAAATTAACACGAACTAAAGCCCGAAAAAAGCCCGACTTTAGGCCCGCACACGCCTAGTTGAAGTGTTGGATTATTTTTCCATGACTTTAAGTCAAGACGTGCTGTCCTCCATCGTATCCAAATATTTGAAATCTTTGGTGGCGATTAAGTTATCAGTGAAGTATCGCCTGTCCTTATCCTCTTGGGTGGCCAAACAGATGATCTTCGTGTGTAATTGTGAATATTGAGACCACAGTTGTTGAATGTAGTTACGGCGTACTTTGGCAGCAGAAACGTCATTGGCTGAAGCCAATGATACCTAAATTCGACCTATACTGTCAAATTGTGCGGTGATCGTACGTTCAGATGACGACGATGAGGAACTGGCATCATGAGTCATGTACCAAGAGTGGAATTAAATGCGGAGTAAACATGATCCGGCGATAAGAGCCACAATCCCGCGGCCGAATAGTAGTTGGCTAGGCTTTACAACATCGGCGAAACGGCGATAGCCTCAGTAGGTCAAACACTTTGAATGACAGCATACGAAGGCCCCTGTCCAACAGGCACACTGTCACACAGCCAGCGATAGATTCGAGCTTACGAGAGCCCCTGCCCAATAGGCACCCCGTCGCACAGCGAGCGATGGATGCGAGCTTACTAGGGCCCCTGCCCAATAGACACCCCTTCGTAAAACGAACAATGGATGCTTGGGTGTGGAAGTCTCGTTGAGTTCCCCTTTGTACTGCCAAAATAGCAGCCTACTTCCCGTAGAGGACAACCACGTAAAACGTTTACGGCGAGATGGATGTCCATACTCGTGAATACTCACGTAGATGATGTTTAGCGATCTTTCACGACAAAGATACTATATATATATATATATATAAGTATACCGGAAGAGACGTGGGTGTGTCTTTGATTTGTAGCACATGCACAAGCGGAAAAGTTTCAACTTTGCACTAGGTCCCGAGCACAGTCACCAGGTACTTGGCACTCAAAACTGTGGGCAAGAATCCTGGCAGGATCACCAAATGTTTCCAAGTGGATATGAAGTTGAGTAAAGCACTTGTAGAGTTCATTATGGCTCTTTATTGTTCAAGATTTGTCTATAATAACGCGATTCTTCTTGATTGAAATAAACGGTGGTTTAACGTCGTCTCGAATATCGCGAAAAAAATGCGATTTGTAACAAAAGTTCGTTGGCGCGATGCAGGCAAGACGACGGGTCAACTAGAACTAAACTCACGGAGCGAGTTAAACAATGATCAGCACGGTACGTGAGATTAGACACGAGCAAGTTCGACCGAAGCAAAGCGGGTTGAAGACATTCAGGGATGAATATATCCATAAACAGTAATGTTCATTTGAACAAGACAAAAAAAGATCGCAAACGCGAGAGTGTCGAGCTTCAGCCCTTATAAAACGTGTCGATAGGCACAAACGTGTAGATGGCGTGACGTATTGGCGGGTCAATTTAAATAACCAACACAATATTTTTTTCATATTTAACTATAAAATACTGAATCAATATTTAAACTATATTATTCTCTTTCAATATTATACAAAATAATGGTCGAATCTATTTAACACTAATAATTTAGTCTATCAAACACCAATGTTGGATGAAACCATCCTAAACACTAATCATAAGAGTTCAAATAATTTCAAACACTAATCATTAGTGTTATCATCATCATAAACACTAACCATTAATGTTCAAACCATATCTGAACACTAACCATTAGTGTTCAGACTATCTCAAACATTGATCATTAATATTCAAACTATTTAAGACACTAACCATTAGAGTTCAAACAATTTCAAACACTAATCATTAGTGTTATCATCATCATAAACACTAACCATTAATGTTCAAACCATATCAAAAACACTAACCATTAGTATTCAAATAATTTTAGATACTAATCATTAGTGTTCAAACAATTTCAAACACTAATCATTAGTGTTTGTATCATATTACACACTAATTATTAATGTTGAAACCATTCTAGACACTAAGCATTAATGTTCAACTAATCTTAAACACTAACCATTAGTGTGATAATATGGTTATATTTAACTATAAAATACTGAACCAATATTTAAACTATATTATTCTCTTTCAATATTATACAAAATAATGCTGTAATCTATTTAAATATTTAACAATTTTTAAAATTTAAAGTCAATTAAAAAATCGTTTAACATTACAGTTAAAAAAAGTTGGTTTAATATAATTTACACTTTTTCCATTGCGACAATTTTTTTTTTTTAATTTTTTCATTCCATTTTTATTTTATTTATTTATTTATTTTTTTTTCAATTGCATGCATTTGAATACAACTTTGTTCTCAGTTTACATGTTTATCAATGAATTCCATACACTTAATTGAAATTTCATTCATATTAATACTTAATTAATAAATATTAGAGAAAAAATAAAACAGGAAAATCGTACATTTTCAACTATAACTATTTGTATTTAATACATAAACGTGCGCTAAGAACGCAAAATGCTATGGTCTCAAGATCCAATATATATCGTTTCGCTACTCATTGATTTCTAGTAAATGCATTTCATTACGAGAGTTAATTTACTTTTTTTGACCAATAAATAATTCCTCTCGATTTTGTTTCTTGGTTTCAATTTTTTTTTATTTTATATTTTTTTAATGAGTTTTATATGCCGGCGATTTCGTTGATATTAAATACATATGACTTTCGAAAATACTGATATATATTTATTATACATTCGAAAATACAAACACGTCGAAGGCCCTGACTCTGACTTTGTTTCAATTAATTTAATTACAGCGATCAACATTTAACAAAATATTACTGTTATTCGTAGCGACTTTTATATAAAAAATGCTTTCGTCTTTTTGTCAGATTTTTGTTCAAAGTACGTTGCTTTGAACAAATGCAATTGAAAAATGTTTCGACATACTTGATTTTTGGTATAAAAATTGGATGATCAACGAAATACGTTTGTTTAAACAATTTTAAATATTTACAATTTTAATTTAAACATAAAATGTGTCAAATGCATAAAATTACGAGTAAATTTGATTCGAATAAATAAATCTTTGAAATTACATTAAAACTGTAAATTCTGTACTTTTGCTACGAATACAATTGACGAGATAAAATCTATGTTTAATATAAAAAATAAAGTCGACTCAATTTTTCAATTTTAATTCTTAATTAATTATTTAATTAATTTAATTTTATTATTATTAAATTAATTTTTTTAAATAATTAAAATAATATCGAAAAAGGAAAATCAATTACATTTTTAATCAATTCATTTGAAGTATAATATTGGTAAAAGGTAGTCGAATTTGCAGGATGCCTTACAAACAAAAAAGTTTGAATATCGACGTAATAATGAAACATTGGGAAGACTTCAGTACAGACAAATCAAGTCGACGATCACAGTTGAGCGCTCAATCATTACAAGCTGATATCTACGAATTGCACTAAACTTGATTTGCATAATCATAATTACAATATTCCTTATAATCGCGTGTTTTGTTACACTGCAAAAAATGAATTGCCAAATTGACTATCCGCATAGTACTTTGTACTATCCCGATCATCATTTTGACCATTCATTTTTGTCAGTGTGATTCAATAAATAATTCGTGCTTTTTCGATGATTATATTCAGGGTTTGGAACTTTTATATTAAATTATTGAATATTTAATATTAATTCTTCATAATTCATTTAAAAATGTTTGAAAATATTTGAAACAAGATTTCAGATAATAAACATTTTTATTTCAACAATTATTTTTGAAATATTTTTGAACTTTAAGAATTATTTATTTTGAAATATTTTTGAACTTCAAAAATTATTATTTTTGAAATAAATCAAAATTACTTTCAAAATTTTTTTTAATTATTAATTTTGAGATATTTAAACAATGCAAAAATAATAATTTTTATTTTTGCATTGCAACAATAAGTATTTTCAACATAATTATTTGTGTAATAAACAAGAATTTGTATTTCAAATTGTATATATTTTGTTTCCAAACCCCAAAAATGTTGCGCATTTTTCTACACTCGTTTTAAATTACATGCACTTTTTTGTTGCTAATAATCGTTTTACGTTCGACTATAAACGGCTTGTCGTTTTTGCCACCAATTTGTCACTTAAATTTCTACACATACGGTACGGTAATACTAAATTACGGCTAGAAATAAGTCAAATAATAGCTATGTGCGACAAACGCAGACCGATTTTGAAATTCGCTATATTTTTCACCGGGTAGTCAAAATTACTATCTAAATAGTACATTTTATTATGCAATTATTTGTTTAACCGAATAATCTTGAACACTAATCATTAGTGTTCAAGCAATTTAAGACACTAATCATTGGTTTTCAAACTATATTCCAAACACTAATACTTAGTATTCAAAAAATTTTAGACACTAACCGTTAGAGTCAAAAATTTCAAACAATAATCATTAGTGTTCCTATCATCTTAAACACTAACCATTAGTGTTTGAGATGATACTAGACTACTGTTTAGGATGAAACTAGACACTAATCATAAGTGTTCAAATAACCTAAACATTAACTATTAGTGTTCAAATCATCTCAAACACTAATCTTTAATGTTTAAACCATTTCAGACACTAACCATTAGTGTTCAAACCATATCAAACACTAATAATTAGTGTTCATATCATCATAAACCTTAACAATTAGTGTTGAAACCATCTAGACACTAATCATAAGTGTTCAAATAATCTTAAACACTAACCATTAGTGTTCAGTCTATTTCAAACATTAATCATTAGTAATCAAACTATTTAAGACACTAACCATTAGGGTTCAAACAATTTCAAACATTAATCATTAGTGTTATTGTCATCGAAAACATTAACCATTAATGTTCAAACCATATCAATTAAAAAACACTAACCATTAGCATTCAAATAATTTTAGACGCTAATCATTAGTTTTCAAACAATTTCAAACACTAATCATTAGTGTTCGTATCATCCTACACATTAACCATTAGTGTTGAAACTATTCTAGACACTAACCATTAGTGCGAAAATTATCTTAGATACTATTCAAAATGTTTTAACTAACTAACAAAACTAACAAATTTTAATGTTAAAAAACCAATTTTTTATCATTCTTATTTACTTTCACTATTGATTATTTATTATAATTTATGCAACCATAAAATCCAAATGATAAAAATCAAATTATGCTAAAAACATGTGTTTAATCGAACAATTTTCGGTTTATATCTTTGTTGAGTACGAATAATTCCAAAGTCGGTCGGTCATAGCAGGTGCGTTTTATTGAATCTATAATACTATAGGATCCTCTAAATTTGCCTCAAATGCAAACGCGTAGTAAAAGATGTTAAAACGTGAGTGTGTGTCTGTGTGTTTCAATGAATTTTGCGAAATATTCGAAAAATGTCTTGATATGTTCGAAAACAGTGACAGGGTTGCTTTAACGACGATACAACAATTTGAGTTCAATCCATTTTTTTTACTATACTAACAAAAATTAAATTATTTAAATATAAGCAGTAAATGTTTGCCTATCCATTTTTCTCGATGTAATGAAGATTTTAATGATTCGATTAAGTACAAGATTTGATCAAGTTTAATTTTTATTTGGATCAATAAGATGGAGTTAATAATGTGAAACAGTTTGTTGCTGGTCAATATTTCGACTAATCGATAAATTGCAATTGAATTATTATAATCATAAGGATTGAAAGTAATTTTCAGTTCAAGTACTTAAAGTGTAAAATATTTCCAATCTCAAATATGGAAGATAAAAAGAACATAGAAAAGTTCATTTTAAATTATCATATTAAAAATGATTAAAATGTTGAATTAAAAAATGTTAAAAAATTAGAATAAAAAAATTACTGATTTACTTGAACATTAACTGTTAGTGTATAAGAAAAACTTAATCTTAATAATCTTAAACACTAACCATTAGTGTGGAAGTCACCACAAACACTAATCATTAGTATTCAAACCATTTTAGACACTAACCATTAGTGTTCAAACCGTTTCGAACACTAATCATTAGTGTTCATATCAACTTAAACATTAACCACTGTTCAAATCATCTTAAACACTAATCATTCATGTTCAAACCATTTAAAATACTAATTATTAATATTCAAGCCATTTTAGACACTAACCATTAGTGTCCAAGCCGTGTCAAACACTAATCATTAGTGTTCATATCAACTTAAACACTAACCGCTATTCAAATCATCTTAAACACTAATCATTAGTGTTCAAGCCATTTCAAACACTAATAATTAGTGTTCGTATCAACTTAAACATTAACTATTAGTGTTCAAATCATCTTAAACACTAATCATTAATGTTCAAGCCATCTCAAACTCTAATCATTAGTATTTAAACAATTTAAATACTAATGATTAGTGTTTAAACATCAGTGTTCAAACCATGTCAAACTCTAACTATTAGCGTTTGAACCATGTTAAACACTAATTATTAGTGTTAAAATAATTTGAGACACTAATCATTAGTGTTCAAACCATGAGTTGAAACACTAACTATTAATGTTCTAACCATCTTAGACACTAATTATTAATACTCCAATTATCTTAAACACTAACCATTAATGTTTAAATGAAAATTAATAAGTAATGTCCTATGCACTAACTATTAGTATTTAATATATCGAACATAATTCATTTGACTTTTATTTAATTTAATCCTCAGTCACTATATTAACTATTGTTTTATCTTGTCGATCAGACCAGCGAACCAATAATCCACATTATTGATCCACTTCATTAGCGTTACCCGAAGGATATTTATTTAATTGACATGCAATATCCAAATATATACACAGCTGTTAAATAATTCGATAATTATTATAAAATATGATATATCGATTGTATCATTTCTTTCATTTTAAAAGTATAACTAAAAATACTTTTGTAATTTTTTTTTAAAAAAGGGATATCTCCAAGCAACCCCGTGCAAATTTATACACAATGAACGTGTAAAATTGACATAAAAATTGTGTAATATAAAAGTACAAAAAAGCATTAAAACTCGGTCAAATGATTTAAATTCATAATTATAATCAAAATGCATCAATTTTGTTTAACTGATAAAATGCTAAAATTAACGATCAACGAAGTTCTTCCGCAATAATGAAAGACAAAAAAAATCAAAATGGTGCCATAAAAGAAAACGCTGATAAATAAAATAATCAAAGAAAAAGATTAAATACAACGAAGAATGTCAAAAAAGAAAAACTTTAACAGAAAAACAAAGAAAAATAAGTTGAAATAAAAGAAACAATCTAATTTTAAAAAAGTGAGGTTAGGAATTGTGTTTTCTGACGTGAAAAAAGTGTTTAGATTTGCTTTACAGTTCGGCAGATGGCGCTAGAGTCACGCGCGATAAACTTTCTCAACAAAAATCAACGATAACATTTGTTTGCGGTTACAAAAAAAAAAAAGAAAACAATAACAAAGCTGGCGCGCCTGCGC
>JABFPJ010002160.1:0-20992 GCA_022817425.1 Gryon sp. ZL-2020
TCTCATAAGCTTACCATAATCTTCTTATAAGCTTCCCATAAGCTTCCCATAAGCTTCCCATAAGCTTCCCATAAGCTTCCCATAAGCTTCCCATAAGCTTCCCATAAGCTTCCCATAAGCTTCCCATAAGCTTCCCATAAGCTTGCCATAAGCTTCCCATAAGCTTCCCATAAGCTTCCCATAAGCTTCCCATAAGCTTCCCATAAGCTTCCCATGAGCTTTCCATAAGCTTTCCATAAGCTTCCCATAAGCTTTCCATAAGCTTCCCATAAGCTTCCAATTAGCTTTCCATAGGCTTCCCATAAGCTTACCATAAGCTTCCTATAAGCTTCCCATAACCTTCACATAAGCTTCCCATAAGCTTCCCATACGCTTACCATACGCTTCCCATAAGCTTCCCATGAGCTTCCCATGAGCTTTCCATAAGCTTCCATATGCTTCCCATAAGTTTCTCATATGCTTCCCATGTGCTCTCAATAAGGTTCCCATGATTTACTTTAATAACTTTTTGGCCATGTTTTGTCCTCACTAGCTGCTAGGTAACTACTTGGCCATAACTATACCATAACAGGCTTATAGATAAAATGTTTTAGTGTTAAAATTATGGGGTAATGACATTTTATCAAAAAGAGATTGTATCACAAGGGACATTTTATCAAATGACATCGTATCAAATTAACACTTTATCACATAAAACAAAATATCAAAAGAGATATTTTATCAGCTGATTTGATAAAATATCTAGCTGATAAAATATCTCTTTTGATATTTTGTTTTATGTGATAATATCATTTATAAAAAGTTGGCCTTATCTGGCCCTGAAGATGTATACAAATGTGGTATGTTTGAATCAAAACTGTAATTATGTAACACATGATTATATAACAATGATATATCAGTTTTAAATACAAGCAAAATGCTGATCATTCATTCACAACCATTATTTGGCCATTTTTTGGCCTTATTATCTGCTATGTCTAAAAAGGTGGCCTCATTTGGGCCTAAGGAGGTACATAAATGCATTATATGTGTATCAGAACTGTAATTATGTTACATGTTATCATGATGTATCAGTCTTAATACAAGCAAAATACTGATCATTCATTCACGACCATGATTTGGCCATTTTTTGGCCTTATTATCTGCTATGTCGACAAAGGTGGCCTCAATTGGGCCTAAAGAAGTATATAAATGCATTACATTTGTATCAGAACTGTAATTATGTTACATATTATTAGATAAAAGTAATGTATCAATGTGAAATACTCGTCCGGACACTCAACATGAAGAAGAAAACGACGTTTCTTAATTTGCGCGAAAAACGTCGATTTTCGGATGTTAATATCTCGCGAACGGGTGGACCAATTTAAAATTTGTTTTTTTTTTTTATTGTCTTCAGGTCGATGACGGCAACAATATTACAGAAAAAGATGTGAAATTTTATTGTTATTGTTGCCTTTTTTGTATGTTGAAAAATGGCATTTGTTTGTATCTGAAAAGAGACACGGTAGTGCTGGCCGCACAAAAAACGTTCGTTTTTTATGTACTTGGCCAGAGGCACTACCGTGTCTCTTGATAATTGAAATTTGTATTTTTATTTTTATTTTGTAGTTCTTGAATTATTCAATAATTTATGGAATATTGTGTATTCTATGATTAATTTAGCAAAAATTTCTTTTTCATTAATACATTTGAATTTTTTTGTTTTATGGAATTGATTTACTGAAAAAAAGGGAGAATTTTTTTTTATTAGTACTGGGATTATATTAAAGTTGACAATTATGAAACCTTAATTATTATTTGAGAATTTTGTTGTTTTTGCCGAAATGTAGCAACTTGAAGTTATGATTTCTAATTTTGTGTTATTAAATAAATAGAAATTACATGTAAATTGTTGTGTTTGAAATAGATTTTTCTCAGCGACGGTTCCTTTCCTGGATATTCCGCATTTAGTTCCGTTTTGCGGCGAGGGGCTATATGATTCCGTTTCACGTTTAAATAACTTGATATTTATCGACAAATTATAGTTTTGATAAAAGTAATGTAACATCGATATATCGCATGAAGACGGCGATCCTGACCAGTAAGGAATTTTTAAAGTTAAATTAAAGTTAGAGTTGTAATTATTTAAACGTGGCGAAGGTTCGTTACCCAATTGTAGCGTTACAATTGGCGATCCTGCCAGGATCCTGAAAGAAAAATCAATTTCTATACTGAAAATATCTACTTTTGTTTATCTTAAACCATATACAGAATTTAATTATGATTGTGGAAATTTATTTGGTTATTTAATTTTGAGTGTTATCATACGTATTTTTCATTATATTTTCAGAAGTATTTTATAAAAAACAAAAAGAGAAATTTTTTTTAAGTTTTTAATTTATCTCGATATTGGAAATTTTATAATATCTCTTAGAAAGTAATTTCAGACATAAGTTTACTAATTTTGACCTTGAACGGTGTTTTCATTCTTTACTTGTCATTGTTTATCGTTATTCAACTTCAAGTTCAGTGTCTGAAATAGTTCCGAAAAATTTTGGGTTCGATTTTCTTATTATATTTAATTTTCGCTCAAAGTTAATTGTTTTCAAGTTGGCCATACTGAATATTCATGCTGATATGAGTATTGGCACTTTTTGATCGGTTGGTATTAGCGAAACTTGGATCTAGTGATTTTTTCATTTTTTGGGTTGGTAACAGTGTTCATATTCATCACACGTCGCGCCATACTTCACATAACCACCATTGTTCGATACGTCGGTGCTGGTAATTGACGAGTTGTGCTTGAAAAGATATTTGTGGTTGCCGCTAAAAAGTGCGAACGGTTGGATTTGCATCCGTGTTGCCGTGCAATTGTCACTTTGTACACACTGGGGAAAAAAAACTAGTGAATCAGTAGTATTTCAAGACTGAAATCACGTTAAAAGGACACACTAAAAACCAATCATATAAACGTATGAAACAGACAAAGGCAAAAGATTCCTCGGTTAACTTTGTTTATCTCGTTGATTTAAATGTTTAGTGTCTCTTTTTAGGTTAACAGTATTGAAAGACAATATCGATTCACTATTTTATTTTTCCCAGTGCAGCCAACTGAGCGATTGAACGCTGATCTGAGACGAGACAAATTGAGTGGAGATAACGTCAAGTTGAGGTTGGTCAGAAGCAAACGTTTTTTTTTAATAAATTATTTATTTCTTTTTGTGTTTTGGAGGACATTTGAATTAAAATTTTTGTTGTGAATTGTTTTTTTTGTCAGATAGAATAAAATAAATTGAAAAGAAGTAAATAATTGGATAGTTATTACTTTTTAAACTTTATTTTGGTGATTGTTTTGGTTATACTATTTTCTTTTTTTTGTAAAATTCAGACATTTTATTGTTGTTTATACTGAAAGGTTTTGTGCTTTATTTTGGTAAATAATTTTGACATATTATTTGTTTATTCTATGGATAATTTTCGAAAAGTTTTTTTTGAGGTCTGCTTCTTTGAATGTTGCCTGACTTGACAGGTGTCTCGAACGGTGATAAATTATACCTTGCTGAATTACATTTGCTTATATTTTGATTTTTTGTTGCCGTATTGAAGGTTAGGTTATTGATTTCTTTTTAATTTTATATTTCTTTTCGTATGCCGATTAATTTCATTTGCTTTATATATCTATTATTTTTTTTGTTACTTTGTTTTTTTTTACTTTAATTTTTTTGTTGCAATAGATTATATCTTGCTAATTTATTTTTGCTTGAACTTTTGCTTTTCTCGTTGGAGGCTAGGTTGCCGACTCGTTTTGATTTTTTTTCTTCTTTATTATCAGGTATATTTTCTCACCTGAAATAACTTGCTAAATTAATTATATTTTTTTTATTGCCGTATCTTCCCAAAAATTTTTTTTTGCTAGAATTCTGGATTTTATTCACTATAAATTACCGACATCGAGGGTTTGCATCAGAGTTGAATTAGTTAGGTTTTAAAGATTTTTTTTTCTCATCTGAGATTATTGGGATTTGTCTCATTTGTTTTGTTAGACGAATTCATTGGTTGGCATATTTTTTCGGGATGTCGGACAGATATGACGAGTTATATGAGTGGACCAAAGCGTTCACTTATGAAAAATTGATTAGGGAATTACAAAATCGTAATTTAGCCACTACAGGGGTTGTACACACTTTGAGAAAAAGATTAGTCAGAGCTATGCTGAATATGGATGCCGATGATAATACTGAAAATACTGATGCCAGTCCGTTGGATCGAGAAGTGGCTGCTGACAACCAATTGGATAAGTCGACAAATCCATTTGAAGACCAAGCCACGTTTATAGAACCAATTAGACCTGAGAATACTAATGCTCAATTGGTTAATTCGGAAGAAATTTTGTCGTCTGCGCCTCGTGGACAAGAAACTCAAAGTGTCTTGAATAAAAGTACCGGCGCAATCCCGAAACAATCTAGTCCGACCATATTGAAAGAGAGAAATCCGATGCCGAGGTCTGAGTCCGGACTAAGCTATGGTGATTATAAACGCGATTTTGATGATTATAGGTTTGGTTCGGATCAGAATACCGGTAGTTATCCGAGGAGAAATGATTTTGATCAATTTCGGAATTCTGAATATGCTCGGGGTATAGATTTTGACAGGAGAAATAACTATCAACCATAATCGTTCGATAGATATCCGATAAATACAGTGCCGACCAGGAATTTAGCTGCTGCATGTGACATCATGCGTAAATAGAACATCAAATTCTCTGGCCAAGAAAGTGCCGAAGCGTATTTATCACGACTGAGAGAAGGAAGGATGTTGATGCCGATTAGCGATGCCGATCTCCTTTCATGTTTACCACTGTTTTTATCTTGAATTGCTTTGGCTTGGTTCCGAGATAGACGTTGTCACTGGGCTACATTTGACCAATTTGAGTTAGCTTTTAGAGAACGATTTGTCAAACATGATTATCAATTTACTCTTCAGCGAGAAATTTTTAATCGTACTCAGGGAGAATACGAGCCTGTTGCCGACTATTTCACATGTTTACATGCACTGATAAGTAGGGCAAGACCTCCGTGGTCCGAATGGCAGATTATCGACTGTGCCTATAGAAACATGTTGCCAAGATTACGTCTAAATTTACCATTAGATGATATTCGTTCTTTCGATCAGTTAGAACATCTAGCTGTTCGAAATGAAGTTTATACTTCGGCTTCTTATTTTTATGCACCTCCATTACCGGAGAAATCGTTGGATGCTGACTTAGCTTATCACCTACCTCGAGTATCACGAGGGAGAACCCAGAATGTCACTGCTATGCCGATGATGACAGAGGGCGTTGTGTCACAAGGTGGGCTTGTATCTGATTGTTTTGCCTTATCTTCTAAATCGACTGAAGTTGTGAAAAGGGGACGTAAGCCGAAACCAGTTGATGGGAAACCTCAGCCGAGTAATCAGTCGAGTTCCTCTGTGGTACAACAAGTTATTGACAAAATTGATAAGTTGCCGACAAACACGAGTGTATCTGATACGCCTAGAGATCAGTGCTGGAATTGTGAGCAGATAGGTCATCGATTTAGACAATGTCAAGTGCCGTTAAAGATTTTCTGTTTCCGATGATGATGGAAAAGAGGAAGTAACATGTAGAGGGCATTAAATGAACTTTTACGCGTCAAACCAACTTCAGGAAAGTTCTTTATTTCAAAACCGA
The DNA here is from genome assembly GCA_022817425.1 of Gryon sp. ZL-2020. NCBI lineage: Eukaryota > Metazoa > Arthropoda > Insecta > Hymenoptera > Scelionidae > Gryon > Gryon sp. ZL-2020. The sequence goes on from JABFPJ010002160.1 coordinate 5,693, forward strand.
AAAAACTAATTTCTAACGTGTACAACGATCTAATCATAACTAACTCTAAGTTGCATCTTGTTGATGTATTTAAGCATGCAAGAACAATGCATAGGATTGTTTGAGACTGATTTATGCACATAATCCGGAATAGTTAGTATTTCTGCACGTTCGTTGCGTTGTAAAACAGCTGTTATGAGTATTTAGTCTAAAATCTAAAGATAACAGAGAAAAAGTGAAAGTATGACGCATTCGGGACATCTCAGAAAATGTCCAGTTTATAATATTTACTTAGGACGGGACAATTGTGAGGCAACGGTGCTAACCGGTGTGCGAGTAAATTATAACGTCATGTCTTAAAGCCGTAACGTTAAAAGTATAAATCCTATAAACGAAAATTACATGTCCAGTTTATTCGAAAAACGGGAAGAGGGATCACGAATGCGGACTATAGAGGTCCCCACTGATTTCAAAATCTTGGAGGGTCCGCAGGTTAAGGGAAACAATCGAGACACGGATGAGTTGAAGAAAGTTGCCGATTTTCAGACGGAAAATGATGCTGAATTGGATACTGAGTTTACAGATGTTTGGACTGACGTTTGTTGTATGGAAAATGGTACACCCAACGCCCGAGTGGGAATAGGAGTGTATTTTGGAGATTATCATCCGCATAATATTTCCTGTCCAATGTATGGTGGCAATACAAACAACTATGCCGAGATCGCTGCTGTCACAGCAGCTGTGGTATCCGCTAAATTACAGGGAATAAAGAAACTCAATTCACACTGATTCACAGTATTTAATTCAACCGGTCACGAAATGGCTCCCCCGTTGGTTGGAGAACAATTGGAAGGATAACGCGAAAGACAAAGTTAAAAATTGGTTAGATTTTGAACATATGTTGTCTGAGTTAGAAGATCTTGAACAAGTGGAATGGGCTTATGTCAAAGGCCATTCTGGAAATTGGCAGAATGAACAAGCCGATAAATTAGCTAAAGCAGGAGCTGAGCTACATAAATCAAGTCCTACATGGGATGAGAAGAACGTAAATGATGCCGAAGTTACTTTATCTAATTTTACTATAGAGACTAATATATTTGTTTCTTTAAAGGTACAGATATCGATAATAGAAGACACAATTATAGTTCTGATGGACTCTGGAGCTACTAGGACGTTTATTTCTGAATCGATATGGAATCAGTTATTGAAATAACACTTTCCGGAAGAGATGGCAAGAATCGAGGTTAGATTGGGTGATGGTAACCGAGAAATCTGTCAACGTGTCATTTTGGTGCCGATTACATTGAGTGGACGAACACAAATGGTTAAGGCTTGTATTGTACCAACTCTTCCCTTGCCGTGTGTCCTTGGATTAGATTTTTTAAAACAATCGCATGTGATGATAAATTTTTCTACTCCTTGTTGGTACTTTGAGAGTGACCCAGAACAAAAATTTAGCTTTGTTACAGAAAAATTAAGCTCGGAGAATTCTTGTGAGTTGTTGTCTGTTAAACCTGAAGATGAACAACGATTACAAGAGTTATTAGATACAGAGATTCCACCACTTCCTGATTGCCGATGACTTCATTGATCGAACATTATATCGATTTAGAAAATCATGCTCCAATTAAAAAAAAATTTCGAAGAGTTTCTCCTATAATTTATTCTCGAATATGTAAAGAGGTTGATAAAATGCTAGATTCCGGAATAATTGAGCCGTCGAATAGTGAATGGTCCTCACCGATTGTGATGGTGAGAAAAGCAAATGGAGATTACCGATTTTGTTTAGATTATCGAGAAGTAAACAAAGTTTCGAAGAAGGATGCATATCCATTACCTAGAATAGAAGGAATCTTAGATAAATTAAGAAAAGCTAAATACATTTCGACATTAGATTTGAGCCAAGCTTACTATCAGGTTCCTTTGGAACAAAATAGTAAAGCAATTACAGCTTTTGCAGTTGAGGGTAAAGGACTATATCAATTTACTAGGATGCCGTATAGGTTAACAGGTGCACCAGCCACCTTTCAGAGGTTGATAGACAAGATAATTGGAGCATGTGAGAATCCTTTTGTATTTTGTTATTTGGCTGACATCATTGTAGTTACCGAAACTTTTGAGGAACACCTTAGTTGTCTTGGTAGAGTATTGAGAAAAATCAGAGGAGTGAACTTAACTATTATTCGAGATAAAAGTCATTTTTGTAGCCAGACAGTGAAATATCTAGGTTTTTTAGTGGATTCGGACGAAGTTCATGTAGATCCCGATAAAATTTCGTGTATTATGGATTATCCAGTACTTAAAAATATCAAGCAAGTACGAACATTTCTAGGTATGGTCTCATGGTATCGCCGTATTCTTCCTGATTTAGCTACCGTTGCTGAGCCGATTACCCGATTGTTGAAATCAGAACAAGAATGGACTTGGTCTGAGTTACAGGAAATAGCTTTTATCAGAATCAAGCAACTACTATCTAATGCTCCGTTATTGACGTATCCGGGCTTTACTTTAACTTTTACAGTTCAAACTAATGCCAATGCAGTAGGTCTGGTTGCCATTTTGACACAAAGATCAGATAATACAGAAAAAGTCATTGCTTATGCTAGTAGAACCATGACCGATAGCGAACGTAAATGGTCCCTGACAGAGAGGGAATGCTTAGCCGTGTTTTGGGCAGTGAAGAAGTAGACCTTACGTAGAGGGAGTTCTTTTCAAAATTGAAACTGATACAAATAGTTTGAATTGGCTAATGAAGTTGAAAGAGCCAAGTGGTCGTTTAGCCCATTGGATAGTTGAATTACAGAGTTATGATTTCGAAATCATCGGGAGAAGAGACAATTCTGTTAGCGTTCCGAAAGCTTTATCAACGTCAGTTGTTTCCGAGGAAAGCTCTGAAGAGTTGACGATTTGTGAATCTAAACACATCAATTTTGAAATAACTAAGGACTCTTGGTATATTTCTCGAAAATTAGCTGTGGAACAATATCCAGAAAGTAATCCTGACTGGAGAGTAGATAATAGGTTATTATTTCACTATCGACCGAATCCGATTATTGAAGAACTTATACCAGATCTAGATGCTTGGAAATTGGTGATACCAATCGAATATAGGAAGGCTATTATACAGGAGAATCATGATGTTCCTCAAGCCGGCCATTTAGGTGCCGAAAAGACTTGCCAGAGGATATTGCAACGGTATTATTGGCCAAATATTTTTAGAGAGGTTTCCGCTTATGTGTATAGTTGTAAAATTTGTCATTCGATAAAGGCGAATCAATCTGGTTTGGCTAGTTTGATGAGATGGAGATCTTTTGATACACCTTGGAAAGTGATAGCTGCCGATATTATGGGTCCCTTACCGACTAGTAAATCAGGTTTCGCTTACATTTTAGTCATCCAAGATCTTTTCACTAGGTGGATTGAATGTTGTCCTTTGAGAAAAGCGAGCGGCAAGAAGTCTCAGCGGTTACTGATTCAGTCGTAAACAAGTGGGGAACTCCTGAAAAGATCCTCACTGATAATGGGACAGAATTTGTTATCATAGATATGCGTAAGTTTGCTGAAGGTTTGGTAATCAGACATATTACTACACCGATATATAACCCAAGAGCAAATCCGGTAGAAAGAGTGAATCGTGTGATGAAAACGATGATGATGGCATTCGTGAATGAAAATCATCGAGAATGGGATGTTCACCTTCCAGGATTTAGATTTGCGTACAACACTGCATATCACACGAGTTTACAATGCACACCAGCATTTTTAAACTTTGGTCGAAATTTGGTACCGCAAAACGAGATGAGAAAGGAGCTTGGAAACGTATCGATGCCGCTTTTGACTCAGTCGATGAATTGGAAAGAGAGAATGACGCCAATGGAGAAATGGCGAAAATTGATAATTGTTAACGTACGAGATGCATATGATCAGCAAACATTTCGATATAATGTTCGAAAACATCCGAGGAAGTTTGAAGTAAATGATCTGGTCAAGAAAACGGGTGCTTTCTTCAGCAATGAAAGTGTTTTCTTCTAAATTAGCACCGAAATACTCTGGCCCGTATAGAGTTTCTAAAGTTCTTTCACCTAATGTATATGAAATCGAAGACCAAGACAATCACCAAAGTATCAAAGTATCAATTGATGATTTGAAATGATTTGTATGTTGACAGAGAAATTTTCATTACAGCTTGTGTAGTTGCCGAGAAATGGACAACGACGACTCAATTGGCTATTCAGACTTTCCTGAATGAGAATCCCGGGTTGATTGAAGCTAGTTTAGAAAACCAAAGGATTCTGAGAGAGAGAAATGTTAATCAAACCACTGTACGTGAAGTGAGATACGCAGATGTTTTCGTCCAAGCCAAGCCGGAAACCAAAGATTTTTGTTGGCAGACGAACAGGCGAACGGTATCAGAACGCACACAAACATCAATGAAAGGCATTGAAACGATCGACGAGCTTTTCAAACAAATTGAATTGTTGGAGGTACAGAAAGCACCCGAGCCGCCTCTCACTCTGACAGTTGCCACCCAGACACCTATGCCTGGGAGAGATCTAAGTTTGGAGACAGGAGTGGTGTTGCCCTCCAACAAGTTAAAGTTGCCGCCTAAACCTCAAGGGACTTCGCTTGGTGCCGCACCGAAAAAGGTTTCCCAGACCTCGCTTGGTGCCGTACCGAAGAAAGTTTTGCGGACTTCACTTGGGGCTATGCCGAAAAATTCTGAGAAAACCTCCGTAGGCGTCGGACCTGACAGACATGTCTCGTTCGAAGACTCTATGTTTGAGTGGGAGAATGCTGTCCCGAACAGCTCCAAGTCACAGGGGGGCAAGACTTGTTATATTTGTGATAGTCGCGAACACTTGTTTGCCGATTGTCCAGATCGAGGCTGGCATCCGGACATCTTCTGCTACGGTTGTGGCGCAAAGGGAGAGAGGTTGGACACATGCCCAAGTATGAAGTAAAGCTTGAAGTATTAAGGCATAGAATAAAGTTTCAGGTTTAATTAAAGTATAAGACTGCAATCTAATTGTTTGAGGAGCATGTGCTTTTTGTTATGTTGTTTTCAGAGTAAAGTTAAACCGCTATACCCCCAGTCAGAGGGTATGGATTGTGACACTGCTTCTTGGGCCCGTCCAAAAAGGAACGGTTATTATTTTTTTTTACTTAAATATTGCCGTCGAGATGGTCTCTGTTTGGCTAGCGTACTTGGGTAATGCTATGTTAATTTTTATTTATTTTCAATGAATATTATAGTAAAGATTTTAGTTTTATGACAAACATTTTTTTTGTGAAGATTGATGGAAATATTTGATTTTATTTTTGTAATTATTTAAAGTGAAATTTTGATAAGGTTTCCGAAAAGATTAGTTATGTTAAAGTGTGCGGCTTGAGAGTGAATTAACATCTACGAGAATAACTCATATTTCTTTAATTGTAGGGATTGAAAATTGTAAAATAGGATCCAGGAGAATCTTGATAAGGTTCCGTGCATCTTGGGATAACATCAACCCGTTTTTCCATGGACCAGCAACATCAGAAATATGAGGAGGAATTCAATGCGATATTCGGTAACCCTTTGACCCTTGAGGCTTGCCATTGTTTGCCTTGTTGTAAGTCGCCTTGCTGCCGGCAATATATGTACTTTGTTTGGCCGTCCAGCTGATATCTTTGGACCAAATGTGATGCCACACCAATCATCTGGGTAGTTAACTGAGATGCCGATAATGCTGTTAGAGATGCGCCCCAAGCCTCATGTGATGAGAGTAGCGATTACGCTTGCTTGCTGTATCTCTATATCCACGACGTCGAACTTTTTGGATTTACTGTATGGTCCATACAGTAAATCCAAGAAGTTCAACGCTGTTGCCTTCTTAGCTGTTGCCAAGGATGAGTGGTGCTCAAGAGTATTGTGACCACTAGCCAGATTTAGTCGAGCTGATGACTTAAATCTGTTGCCCCATTTATCCCTCGAAAAGGTGAACCAGAATTCGCGGGCAATTGACATTTAGATTAGGCGAGATCTACCTTGCCGACAAAGTACATTTTCGAAATTGGCGCAACTAAACAGGCAGCGGCGGTATTGTCGACGGGCGAGGAGGGGATGCCGAAATTTCGCCTCGACCAAAGATTTTGAGTATGATGGAGAGCTTTCGTTGTGTGACTGTCATTCGATTCAAATTTTAGATTGCAGATATTTTTGAGTTGTATAACGTTTGGTAAAAATTATAACCGAGGAGGTTTTGATGTTGTTATGCGGAAATCCTCGTTTTTGCTATTAAAAAGAATTTTTTTTTTCGAAGAGTTCTCTGTTGCCGTGGTGCCGATAACTTCGAGAAAAAGAGAGGAAATTTTTTTTTTGCATAATTGTGGAGTTATCGTTGCCGTGGTGCCGAGAACCACAATTCATAATTTTTTTTAATGATTAATGTATGGTATATTGGTTGATTGGAAGATTCTGGAATGCCGTTAAAATTCAAATAAATTTACCCAAGTGCGTGAAAACACTCAACGTTTCTAATGTGTTGTGAAAGCTAAACAATAATTGAAATTTGTATTTTTATTTTTATTTTGTAGTTCTTGAATCATTCAATAATTTATGGAATATTGTGTATTCTATGATTAATTTAGCGAAGATTTCTTTTTGATTAATAAATTTGAATTTTTTTTGTTTTATGGAATTGATTTACTGAAAAAAAGGGAGAATTTTTTTTATTAGTACTGGGATTATATTAAAGTTGACAATTATGAAACCTTAATTATTATTTGAGAATTTTGTTGTTGTTGCCGAAATGTAGGAACTTAAAGTTATGATTTCTAATTTTGTGTTATTAAATAAATAGTAATTACATATAAATTGTTTCAAATAAATTTTTCTTATTGACGGATCCTTTCCTAGATATTCCGCATTCAGTTCCGTTTTGTGGCGAGGGGCTATATGATTCCGTTTCACGTTTAAATAACTTGATATTTATCGACAAATTATAGTTTTGATAAAAGTAATGTAACATTGATATATCGAATGAAGACGGCGATCCTGACCAGTAAAGAATTTTTCAAGTTAAATTAACGTTAGAGTTGTAATTATTTAAACGTGGCGAAGGTTCGTTACCCAATTGTAGCGTTACAAAACAAATCAAACATTTTATCTAACAGTAATTGGTTTAAATAAAAAAAATTTTTTTTAATAAGAGAACACAACAATTCTCTTCAAATCTTTATTAAATATTATTATTATATTTTTATTTTCATAACATTTTGAATAAATTTCCATCAATATAAATAAATTTTACTTTTATTTTTCTATTTTTTTCTTAAATTCCCCCTCTTGCCGTAACAGTTATAATATAACTCTTCTAGTAGAAATAGATAATACATGTACTTTAAATGACACTTATATATTCAAAAAATCGACCCCAAAGGGACGTTAACAGACGTCATATTGTTAGGCCAATTCACAAAAATTCATCAGATTTTTTAATGTACAACGCCAATTTTTGTCCAAATGGAATAATGAAAAATAAATTAATAAATCAAAATTTTAAATAAATTTGTTCAATTTGTGAATATATATATATAATATAACTGGTGTCATAATTTTATTTTATAAATGTTAAATAGGTAAATATATAAAATTACATGAACTTAACATAAAAAGATGTTAATATATTTTAAAATAATGTATGTAATAGGTCTTTTTCAAGTATAACATTTTCAAAATCTTCAATTTTTCACATTTTCGATGTTATCAAAATTCTGACATTTCCAAAGTTTTTAATTTTTCAACATTTTCAAATTTTCAAAATTTTCAGTTGTTGTTATTATAAATATTATAATAATATCATTTTCATTATAATAGCTGTATTTCCAACTTTGTCTGGGTATTGAAAGGTATTGTAAAATCTAGCTTTCTTATGGTGACGCTGGGCTGATGTTATCCGCACCCATACGTGGGGTCGCGAATGTTTTTATATGTAATAATAATGTTCAATAGACCCATCAATTTCTAAAAATGTATCAACATGCTTCTTCTTTTATTTAGAACCGATTTGAATAGTCAACTCAAATTGTCCATCCGTCAATTTCTCAACATTCCAAAATTTTAAATTTTAAATATACAATTTTACAGTTAAATTTGAAACTAAGAATTTTGCAAATTTGAAAAACTTTTGCAACTTTGTAAATTTGAAAATTTTGAAACTTTGAATATTTTGAAAATGTTGAGAATTTTGAAAATTTGTAAATTTTAAAAATTTGAAAATGTTGAAAAATTAAAAAATTTGAACATTTCAGAATTATGATAACTTCGAAAATTTGAAAAATTTATGATTTTGAAAATGTCATACTTGAAAAAGACCTACTACATACATTATTTTAAAATATATTAACATTGTTTCATGTTAAATTTATGTAGTTTTATATATATTTATCTATTTAACATTTATAAAATAAATTTATTTTATAAATGTATATGACACCATTTATATTATATATATATATATATAACCAATTCGGTTATTAATAAACAAATTATTTGAATTAATGCTATGTTTTTAACTCAGAAAATTAAGTAGAACTAACAAAACTAAATAATAATTCCGTATCTAGTACTTGGTATTTCTTATTTGTGTTCTTTCTATGAGATTAAACCTTGTACTTGGCGCTGTTTTTCATTTTCAATAAATGTTTCATACAAATAAATATAATTTTAACTTTTTGGTTTTTCTATTATTAAATGTTAAATTTTTGAATGTTATTAAAAAAAATTATTTGATTCATATAGATATTTTATGCACTAAGAAAATTAATAAAAAAACTCAATATGTATTATTTCTTATTTGTGTTTTTTCTATTTGAGTTCTTTCTAATGTTATATTTTTATTTCAGAATATTAATCAGAACTAAAAAAACTAAATAATAATTTTGCATGTAGAACTTGGTATTTCTTATTTGTGTTCTTTCTATGAGATTAAACTTTGCACTTGGCGCTGTTTTTTATTTTCAATGAATGCTTTATATAAATAAAAATCATATTGATCCTTTGATTTTTGTATTATTAAATGGTAAAAAGTTAAAAATTTTTGTGAACATATAAGTAAGTCATTGTGTAAGACCTACACTTTTACTTTTTCATTAATGTATTAATTGCTGCGCATAGAATTTTGACATTACGCATTATTTCTGTTTAATCTTTGTACTTGGCGATGTTATAAGTGTCATTTAAAGTATATGCAATATCTATTTATAAAATTATAAATGAGTTTATAATTCTATATAAATCTAACTAATATATATAAATATGAAAGTATGTTTGTTTGTTTGTTTGTTCGAGCATCACGCAAAATCTACCGAACTGATTTTACCCAAATTTTGAGAGGAACTAGCTGAAACCCTCAAAAGTGTCATAGGCTATATAAAATTGCGATATATAATGTAGTTTTTGAAACAAAAATTTTTTTCCGATTTTGAACCCCCCCCCCCTTAGGCGGTTGTCAGGGGGATGTAAACGAAGAATTGTACAAGTAAATTTTAAGTACATTAATATACATAATTAATAAAAGACTAAATTATACAATCTTGAAATTGATACGAAATATCGTATATAAATTGAAAGATTTCTTAAATATGACTCTGCCAATTTAACGTTTCATTTGGCAAGTTTTTTTACGTGTAAACAACGATTCAATTCAATGTGTTAGGAAGTTTTTGAATAGTCGCGCGTGAATTTTGAATAGCGATGCGAGGGCGCTTTCGGTCGCCAAAAATTTGGAATGATAATTTTTCAAAAAAGGAGTTCAGTCGTTTTCGGTCGTCGTACCGGTCGGCGATAAGGAAATTGTAAATGTATTTAAGTTTTTGGTTCATGGAAATGTAGCGCCGGGAGCGCGATTTATTGAGTGCAGTTATTTAATAAAAAATATGATTGTTAAATTTATGAAATTGAAGTTTATTTGAAAAAAAACCTCATTAACAAATGTTATACATGAAATAATTTGTACATTTGCCTTACATTTTTAGAAATTTGTATGACAATGAGTGACATATAGATACTAATGTACTAGACAATGTTATATGATATAACTGCCTTAATATAATAAAAATATTGCTTTTCATACAAAATTAGTTGGATGCCTAACCTGTGTGTATATGGTTTATATTTATTAATTTGCATATGTATTTCATACTTTTTGAAATGTGTAATAATAAGAATAGCAGTTCGATACTAATGTACTTAACTGTATTACATGATACCACTAACTCAATATAATAAAACTTTTGCTTTTACTCTGAAATCTATTATGTGCATAACCTGTTATATATTTTTTGGATTATAATTTTTGGTTTTAGTTTGTTAATGTTTTTTATGTTTTTTTCATTTATAGGTTTTGCTGGTATAATGTCTACTTTTCTGTGCCCTTCAATGCTTTATACTTCTTGTTTTTTTTCTGCTTTTTTAAATATAACATATTGATACAAGGTAAGGGTCCAATCGTACAGATAAAATTGTAACACATGATGAATTACTTACAAAAAAATGAGAAACATCAAAACGAAATACATTTAAATAAAGAACTTTAACATAAGAAACTAAAATTTTATGCACATGAAAAATAAGCACGAAAGAATTAGAAACATAAAGAACCCGCACAAAATTATCAGAAACATAATATTAAATACACAAAAAACTGACACTTAAAAATCACGTACACAAAAAACCGAAACATGAAAAACTCGCACAAATATATCAGACACGTTAATATCAGACACATAAAAAACTGACACATAAAAATCCCGCACAAAATTATCAGAAACATAATATTAAATACACAAAAAACCGACACTTAAAAATCACGTACATAAAAAACAGAAACATAAAAAACTCGCACAAATATATCATATTATAATTATGTGAATCATAATTATTTATTTATACAAAAATATTATTTATTGATAAAATTAAATTATTATAAATTAAAAATATGAAACATAATGAAATTAATAAATAATATTGCATTTGTCTAACTTTAATAATTACAATAATAAAAAAAAATTAACGTATGCTTAATTTCTTTTATTATGTTTTTTTATATTACGTTTCTTTATATTATGTTTTATTTATATTATTTTCCTTCATAAATAAAATTAAGTTTATGATTATGGGAAGCTTATGGGAAATTTGTTTAGGAGCTCATGGGAAGCTTATGAGGAGCTTATGAGGCGATTATGCGGAGCATATGAAGCGCTTACGGGTCTATTGTACTCAACCAGGTTATGTGATAGGAATCTTCTGTATAACATTATTTGTAATTTTGTAAGTTTGAGGCATATTTTTTGAAACGTGTCTTTGGGTTTCGATTTTTTTCTATTTTCTGGAATAAAATTAGGTTCCATATTAATTCTGTGTATCAGAGAATTACGTTTATGTTGTAACAATGTGAAACTGTAGTATTAGGACTATACGAGTAGATATAAAACGCACGCTAGACTGACTAATTCATTTAAATATGAAAATATTAACTTCTTTTTATGATTTTTTATTTAATAATTTTTGTTTTGTCACAAAAATAAATAAGGTTATTGTTAATGATTATTTTATTGTTAATTAATGATACAAGTTCACGAATGAGTGACATAACCTGAATTATTTGTATCTAAAATAAAAGTACTTTCAAAGATGTGATTGCACAATTATTTTTTTATTTGTGAAAATGTATGATTTACTTAGCAAAACATATCACCATTTTACATGTTTATTTTTGATGTACATGATTTTTTAGATATGAAATGTTATATGACTTAGTGTTTATTTTTGCCATTGTATTGCTGCAGTCAAATATGCACAGGCTCATAATCTTTGAATCCATATAGAGAGGTTAAGTTGTGGCCAAATTCACGCCGATTCATTCAGGGCGGACCAAATGAGAATATAAGTGAAAATATTTCGAAAACCACGCATCGGATCAATAAAAAGTGGTAATAAAAGTTGTTCGTCTCGACAGGGAACATCCAATGATACCAAACTCGACCTTCAACCCCTCACTCCCCCAGGGGGTGGGAGGTGATGCATAAAAAATAGGCTTGTCAATTGAACTTTTTTAAACATTCGCAATTTCCAAACAAAATACGTTATGTTTTGTACAATTTTTTTGTACAGAACATAAAAATTACTCCAATTTCTTGATTGATATCTAAATTAGACAAAATCTGTAAATGATAATTAAAAAATAATGTTTACATGATTATATTTTGTTATTAGTTATAAACAGTTTGAACAGTTCAAAATAGTTCAGTTCAAAGTTCAAATAGTTCAATTACAATTTTTCCACATTTATTTATATATTTTATCTCAGGCTTAATTTTATTTATATGATATGTTAATCGACTTGTATTAATGTACTATTTCTTATACTTTTACATAAAAAATATATGAAAATAAATTACGATAAAGTAAATGTTTAAATGTTCAATTGACAAGCCTAATACAAAACTTAAATAGGAACCCTCATTTTTCATCGCAGATTCAGATTCCCCAGAAAAAATTACATTGATTCGACCTACGATATAAGTTATTTTGGTCGATAGATGGCGCTGCAACCGAAAAAATAAAAAAAGTCCAAAAATTGCTTCAAAATTAGGGTTCTCTCTTAAAAAGTTGCCTCCTTCCATCAAAATGAAAAGAAGATCGTTTGACGCGGCACACTGGGTGTTTGACGAATTACGGTTGACTATAAAAGGACGGGCAGTGCGGTCAGAGATCATTTTTCTTTCAGAAACAGAACTGAAAACATCTTGGGAGAATCAAGAAAATTGGTAATAGTTTGTTTCAAAACATGGCTCATTATACTTCTACGGAGATGATTGATATGATTTTGGTTTTAGGTGAATATTACAATAATTATGCTGCTGCTGCTCGTGTCTATGCTCAATGTTTTGAAAATAGGCAACATCCAACTAACGTGACTACTCATTATCTTACATTAAAAGCACGAAATGGATGCCTAATTCGTCGAAATCATGAACATAAGAACAATGAAAATGATGTATGGATTCTTACTGTACTTGCGTGCGTTTATTTGGATCCCCATATTAGTAGCCGTCAAATACAAAGACAAACCGGAAATCCAAAAACGTTCACCGAATCAGCGTTCAGCGTAACCGTGTTGCGCCGTAATTACACCGTAACGCGTTTCAGCGTTCAACGTTGTGACAAATTAAGCGATCAACATGAGTTGATCGCTTAATTTGTCACTAGGTCCTTCATAGAGGACAGTATAACTGTTGTAATGGCAAGAGTCAACTGGGTAAGGCTCCCAGAAAATCTCTCCACCGTCATAATCAGTGCAGTGTCTTTTGTTCAGGGAGCATCTAACTCCTGCAGGAGCTATTATTTGATTGTTATTCAGGATAACTTTTACGTCGTAGTCGGCTAGTTTAATTGTAACTGTACCTTGTACTATAACATTGTTCCATGTGCCGTATTCCTCTGCATATCTCTGGCCCGAACAATATCCTTGTTTGTCTACGGAGCCAGAGATAGTGATGGAATAGTAAGTGGTTGCATTTCTGGCTATGTTGTCTATTAATGTTTCGCCTATTTTTATTCGACCTGTTTCATACATTCTCACGCATTCTTCTCTAGAGGTTTGTTTCAGGTATTTTGCTGATCCTCCCTCTACTACTGACGCGTGCGAATGCATTCCACAGTGTGTGATGTGTCTGTCAATGAGTATGGTGCACTGTATGACATGGGTGTCTGCGTATTTAGTCAGTTGTAGTAGTTGTATATAAGCTTTAGTTGCGTTTGCTTGGACTTGGTCAAGGTCGCATTTTTCGATTTTTGTCAAGGCTAGTTGTGAGTGTATTCCGAGATTCGCAGAACAGTCGTATCCGTAAAGTGCGTTAGTTGGGATTATGTATGAAATTATTACTATCAAAGTCAGTTTATGGCTCACTGACTTCATCAATGATAAGAGGGTAGTGGGGTTCCGGTGTATGATCAGAAAGCACGAGTGCTGTAAGGCATGTTTCACAATCCAAAATATTTCTAGTTTCGAATAGTTTTTCGCCGCATATCGCGCAATAGAACTTATCAATATTGGAATTAACATGTATAGCATGGTATTGGCTGATGTTAGCCCCAATTGTGGCGCATTCATATCTGCAGGTGTATTTATCTTCCAGGTATGAATGTAATGCGGAGTTGACGGCTAAACGAACGCAGATGAGTGGTGCGGGTGTTTCTTGCATTCCCGTTTAATACTGCAATCATACATCTGTTTGTGATAACATAGAATGTGTAACAACATACGCATAATAAAAGTTTTTTTTTGTTTTTTTTTTTGTAATTATTATCAATAATGTTTCATAAATTATTCATTTGAATGCTGATAGGAGATTATTTTTACATTTAAGGTTATGGTTTATATAATATTTTAGTTTTGATATTATTGTTTATATATAAAAATTTATAATTATTTTTTTTTGTATTATTTCATTTTTATCATAGTTATTTATTGTTAGTTAATTTTTTGTTATGTATTTTGTTTACTTATATTACTATTTGTTTATATATATATTATATATCGTATATATCTATATATTAACTATTGAAAGAATAAATCTTTTTAGTTGAGATTAATATGTGTGTCAAAATAATTAAAGAGGATATAATTATTTTTGTCGCGATGTATGATTAGTCATTTGTGTCGCTTACCGAGCGAAATGGATTTATCGTCTTTAATTCTGATTCTCATTCATTTAAGCATATCTTTTATTTCGTTCTGTATTCTATTCCTTATATTAATGAATTATATTTTATTAGTTGTATAATAGTTTATTTATTAATTGTTTATGGTTGAATAATTTTGTTAAGTTCTTGTTCGCCTAAATGAGCCGAGCATACTACATGTTTCATATCAAATATTTTTGTAATTTCCTTGTTCAGGTCATTGATAAAACACGTACCCTGATTGGTTAATATTGCTTTTGGTACACCGAAAATACATATAAAATTATTGACAAAGGTTCTAGCAACTTCTACTGCAGATGCTTCAGTTAATGGAGCTATTACAGCATATTTTGTTAATGCGTCCATTATTGTTAAACAATAAGCGTAGGGAGTGTTTTCTCCACTATAATCTTTTATTGGTCCATATACATCGAGGAACACGCGTTCTACTAAATCGCTAAAGGTATCTGTGATTATCATTGGTTCTCGAGTTTTCAATCTTTGAGCTTTGCATTTCTGGCAAATATAGCAACTCTTTATAAACTTTTGAATGTCGTCTCTCATATTTTTCCAGTAGAAATTTTCGCTTACTCTAA